>VZTL01059953.1:0-21158 GCA_013400535.1 Scopus umbretta
TGATTCTATGATTCTAAGAAGTTCTCTGCATCATTTTATCTTCATGATTTTTTCTTAGAACTTGGAGGTAGACAGGAAAAATAAATTTTACATTTGCGGTACCTACAGAACCCTTTGATCACACTACAATTCATGTAACAGTGTGAATTGTGTTGTCTGTTTCTGTATGCTGGTTAGAACAATACTGCTTTACAAATAGCATATTAATTACAGACATGCATTAAGAAGCAGCAGTAATTAGCAAATACACTCACCTCAAAGTTTTAATAAACTGGTCTGTGTTGGATGTGGCATGAGTGTACTTGTCTTCTCACTCAATGAATCTATTTTTCTCATGCATTTTAGTCCAAATTCCTCCAAGTGCTGAGTTTACCAAATCATATAATGGCAACAGACAGACAGAGGAGTGAGGCAAGTGTCAAATTATTGATTATATGCTTTGAATTAATTGATTAATCTCATTAGCAAACATACTTTTATCTTTTAATTTTTCCATCAGTTCTAGAAGTTATTTTTGCTGATTTCCCTGTAGTGCTGCTGCTCATGGTAACAGTATCAAATGCCTCATGATGAAATTTTTTAATACTACCTAGCTACTTTCTCTAGGATTGATGGTATGATTAAATATAATTTTGTTTCTAATTTCTTACAGGGTATTTTTTCTTATTTAAAGTGGCAATTAAAATGAAAAAAGGAAGATATTCAGAAGCATAAAGATTTCAGTAATCAGCCAATATAACTTGCTTTTGGTCATCTAAGTCTTTTGAAAATCTTCCCTGAAGTACTCGCTCAAGTTAAAGGAACCCCACAAGGGAAAAAAATTGAAAACAAAAGATACGTTTAATCCAGTGACATCATTTACACTGTTAAGAGGGTGTAAAATCTATCTTTTCAGGCCCCTTTTTTTGAAAGACATTTACAGAAATTCTTCTATAAATGTCAATATCACATGAATATAAGTGAAGCCCCAACTAGTGGCTTTCCTATTATACATCCTATCAGGCCTAAATTCAGCTAACGCTTCTCACTGTGATATGAATTATTTCTCTTAACGACTGTGTTTTCCAATACTTAACATCGATGTGATGTTACACAGGAAACACTTGTTTCAGGATTTCAGACAGGTCCTAAAGATTCTAAGACTAATTCAAAACAGTTACAGTTATTAAATGCACTTCTAAGGATAAAATGAAAACAAGGCCTGACAACACTACTTGCTTTCATCCCAGCTTGCCTGAATTTTGAAAAGACTTTGAAAATAAACATTTGTGGTTTATAAACTAAGAAACTGTAGGAAACATCTAGTTGTTAATTACTATTTTTAGTAACATTTTTCTGAATTTCATGTGACTGATAAAGTCAAGTTTATAGATGATAGATTTTATCTACAGATAATCTAAACCTCACCTAAACCTGGTGGGGTTTATAACTGAGTGAGACAAGTCAAGTACATCTACCAAGAAGTAATATCAATCCTGAAAGCCAGCCAATTCGCACACAAATGATTTATCTAAATTACCATGGAGTACTTCTAGAGTAAGCATGTTACTTTCTGCACAACAGAGAACTGAATTGTGTCAAATGCCCTAAACCATTCCAAACTGAATAGTCACAATAGTAATTGCTGAAGATGGAAAGGATGGTGCTTTGTCTGTGAGTTGCCATAGTGGCCACAAAATTTATTCAGGAAGCAGAAGCCAAACTTCTGATAACCTTTCTGAACTATATAAGATTGTATCAAATGTTTGAAACACCACAACCTGTATTATGGTATCACTGATAAAAGGAATGAGGAAGGGGATGGATGTTATAACGCCATTGAACATCATCTGTGTGAACTACTGATCTAAGCTGTTTGCTCCAGCAGACAATAAGCTGGCTGTGTACTGCTAAGTCTTTGCACAGTCTCTTTTCACTCTGCAGGATCATACTATCTTTTCTACTGACAGAGGTTAGGAGTATAAAGTATATGTCAAAATGTAGCAGTCGAAAGCAGGTGCTGTGATGGGTTTTTACCTGTAGAAGATATAAGGAAGCAAAAGACTATGGATAGATTGAGTGGAGAACACTGAGGTTTAATACTGCTCTCTTGAAAATATTCAGGATGGATTTTACTCCACAGGATTGACTAGCTGTCATGGTTTAACTCCAGCTGGCAACTAAGCACCACACATCTGCTTGTCTTCTCCCCACTGGTAGGATGGGGGAGAGAATCAGAAGAGTAAAAATGAGAAAACTTGTGGGTTGAGATAAAGGCAGTTTAATAAATAAAGCAAAAGCTGCACATGCAAGCTAAGCAAAATAAGGAATTCATTCACTACTTCCCATGGCAGGCAGGTGTTCAGCCATCTCCAGGGAAGTTGGGCTCCATCAGGAGTAATGACTACTTGGGAAGACAAACACCATAACTCTGAACATCCCCCTCTTCCTTCTTCTTCCCCCAGCTTTATATGCTGAGCATGACATCATATGGTACAGAATATCCCTTTGGTCAGTTGGTGTCAGCTGTCCCGGTTGTGTCTCCTCTGAACTTTTTGTGCACCCCCAGCCTACTCACTAGTGGGGTGGTGTGAGAATCAGAAAAGGCCTTGACTCTGTGTAAGTACTGTTTAGCAATAATGAAAACATCCCTGAATTATCAACACTGTTTTCAGCATAAATCCAAAACATAGCCCCGTACTAGCTACCAAGAAGAAATTAACTCTACCCAAGCCAAAACCAGTACACATCATCTATCTCTGGAAAAATTATCTTAGAATTCAACCAGTTGCAGCCAATAAACCTGTTCATGAGACTAATAATAGTAAAATTCTTGAAACATAGTTCAAAAATAAAAAGGGATTAAGACAATCAAGGTTTTTTCCCTTCAATCAGTTTAGCAGTGCAGTCATTTGTAGATGTGCAAATTTAAATACTCAAATGTCTGATATATGTAACTTTTATAAAAAAACCTGTGTGTTTACCCTAACAGATAGGCCTAAAGAAATTTTAGCAGTCTTGAAGAGAAGAAAGGGAATACAACCTGAGAGGATTTGGAATAATAAGGAATTAGATGTTTTGAGCAGTGTTGAACACTGTAGATGCTCTCAAGCCATTATCAGCATAAAGTTATTTAGCACAAGTGTTTGTGTAATTGTGATACATTACAAAAATTAGCAGTGATCAATGGGTATCAAACATTTCTGGTTTTATATTTTATATTTATGTTTATGTTTATGATTTATATATTTAATATTTATATTTAAATTTATATTTTATATTAATTTCTTCAGTTGCTGTATGGCTGGATTTAGTAAGAGACAATGTGGTATACGAAAACACTCCATGGATTTTTACACACTGAGTTTAAGCCAAAATGTTCCTCAGGCTATTGCAGTATTGGCAACATTCCCTAAATGTGACTTGCAAACATGCAGCTGAAAACAATACAGTGAATGAATGAGTGAAAATCTTGTAATTTTAATTCCATAATACTTTTATCACTCAATTCAGATGCTTGTGGTTCATTAAAAACACAAGAGAAGTGCCATTTTTTTTCAAATATATATTATTCCTAAAAGTCTTTCAGGCATTTGGGCTCACCAGTTTTGATCTACTTTATGAAACTATGAAAGAAAATGTTACCTTATTAAAAAGCTGTGAACTGCAGAGTCTGGGCTTATTAAAACCTACTATTACAAGCCAGTGATAAGCAGTACAGGGAATGTATTCCAATGAAATGGTTCTATATATACCTGGCACAGCTGAGGGGGACAGGAATGGCTGAACTTAGTGTCAGAGGTCTTGTACTGATATCAAGTATAAGAGATATTCCATAGCTCTGTGAGTAGGACCTATGCTGAGCAACAGTATCTTAATTCTGCCTTAATAATCACCACAATGATATATTCACAATCATAAAGTTGTGAACGTATCTGCTTTTATCATCTGCTTAACTTCCCAAAGCAAAAAAAGCCAAGATGCTGAAGGCTTTTCATCACTACAGCAGAATTCTGCGCTAACATTTATAAGTGGCATGTAGCAGAGTTTTGATAGGCTTTGTTTAGTTGGCACAAACTGTAGGCTGTATAAATCCCAATGGCCTCAAACTCCATTGATGTTACAAGAATTAGAGCAGTTTGTTTTCATATAGAATATTTGTTGTGTGGAAAAGATCCTTCAGCTATTCAATGGTTATGTTCTTGCTTTTTCCAGCTGATGATGAATTGTTACTGAAAAGGCAAGTTAATTAGCATTAGCAGTCCATTGTAAGAGCAGAAATTTAATCTTAAATATTAATTCTGTTGATTTAATAGATATCCCTTTTAAGAGCTCTCCAGAAAAAGAAGAGAAAATGGAGTTACTAGCAGTGTCTGCTCAGGTACTCGCACAAGGACATGGAGAACTCTATAGGCTGTTCTGGGTTACACTGTGTTTCTCATCTGCAATCCTTTTAAAGCCATGCTACTGGAGATAAGACTTCAATTCACCAGCAAAAAGTATTGCTTTCCCCTGCAAGAGGCAGACTGTGTGACAACATGGTGAGTGTATTCACCAAACTTAATGAGTAGTTTTCAGTTCACAGACTCTGCTCCAAGACTTCTTCCTCTCTTTTAAGTAGAGATTTTTAGGTCAGGTTTTTTAACGGATCATTTGAGTAATAGCAAAATTTTCATCATGGATTCTCTCTGTTCTTAACTGATTTCTGTTCAGGATACTTAGACTTGCTGATGGATGACACTGCAAAAATGCATTTAAATGATCTGAGTTATCTGGGTATTCTTCTTAATAAATATTAGCATGAAATTTTCCATAAACATTCTTACAAACATTCACATTCTGAAATGCTTTTAAAACTCATGGAAGAGTGACAAATATACTACTACTGAAATTACTTTTCTTCAAATAAATTTTCCTGAGAATGTTTTGTGGTGTTGGCCCAATTGTGTTGTCAATCTACATTTGTTTAGTCTTCTTGTAGTTCTGAACTTTAGATAATTGTTTCAAAGACTTTATTGTGATCAGTACAGTAAACATAACTCACAGGAAGAAAAATCAGTGGTACAAAACTAGACAATTGATTTACAGAAGCTGTAAATAAATTAAAAGCAGATACGGCTATCAGAACTATACACACAGAAAAGATTAGCATACCAAGTAAAATTACAAGTACAACATCTTAAGACTGATCTCCCAAAGAAACAAATTCTATTTAAGCAAACTGTAGGAAATATGTTGTTTAATTACCAGTTACAGGAGAGGAAAGTTAGGTATTAGCCTCTAGTACCAAGTTCTAGACAGGAACAGTATATTGAGCAGTCATAACTTTTTCTGAGACTCCAGCAACAGGGAAGTATCACAGGGTGAAATTGGCTTCATTTTAGATAGGGAATAACAATTTGCAGCTATTCAGTGTTCATTTGTGAATTTCCAGAAAGGGCATCCACTGCCAGAAGAGAGAGAACTGCTTTATCTCTGGCAAAAAAGACCTACATTTATGATGTTCAACAGAGTCAGATGGATTAATAGCCAACATAAACTACTTAGAAGTATACTGCTTTCCAGCCTCAAAGTCTCCCAGTTGTTACTGTTTCTTAAATACTCAACAAAACATAAAACAGTATTAGCTGCTACTTTGATTGGGAAGACTTGGTAAGATTTAATGTTAATGGTGCTATTAAATCAATTAATACATAAAGACATATATAGACTTTAAAGTCCAGACCCTTAACATATTCTTTATCTATGGCTGTAATACTGCTCTGTGGGCGAATATTTGACAATAAATGGACATGTGAGCAATCCAGCCTTTGAGGATGTTTAGCACAACTGGCAGTCATGAACCAAAGGCTGCGGCCTAGCTACAAGGTTAATAAAGGTCAAGATCCTGTGAGCTACGTGACAAGAAGCAAGGAACTTGGCTGGAAGAAACTGGTAGCGAGATGTGAAACAGGACATTGCTGAAACTATGTAACTCATAATATGAACAGATTAGAAAATGTGTGATCAGCCTATTTTAGCCAAGCAACAGCATTAGCCTATGTATGTACAGGGTAATAGAACCTAGGAGCCAATCAGTTTGCGAATACGGTGATTATGTAAGCTAAAGCAAGCATAAAAGCTTTCACAGGCAAATAATAAAATGGCATTACCTGGATCATATTGGTCTATGTGGTTTTGTCCTGAAACTCCCGCACTGCCCCTAATTTCTATCTGAAATTCATTCCCGTGCTACATTCTCTTGTCCATTTCTTGTTGTGTCAATCATATTTTTCCTTAGTGTTTACCCTGCTAATGTCTCTAGAGGGGAGAAATCAGATCCTGGTCATCACCTTTACTTTGTTTTGATTTTCATTGAAAGGAAAGGTAATAGTTTTTTCTTATCATTTGACCAAAAGAAGTGCCTGCTTATTAAACAGTCCAACAAACTAATTTAATGTAATTTTACAACTATTGGACAGAAGACACTACTGAAAGTTTTTCAGTTCTGTAAACTACTGTGGTGCAACAATGATTAGAAATAATGGATCAAGATGGAACCAGTATTCCAGACCTCTTCTCCAAACATCTGAAAGCAAGTAGTCCTGAATGAGATAGGTTAGGATCAATAAGCAGGATGTTTTGTCCACAATGAAATAATTCCAAGACCTTTTCTTTTTAAGGCTTAATCTACTCTGGTTATAAATTGAGAGTGACATGCATACTTTGTGTTAACAATATCCTTTTGTTTCCACCAAGGAAATCAATATGAAGTTATCCAAATATATGCCTTCTGAAAAATCAGGAGTAGAGGACTTTAAATATCAGAAATTCTTTCCTCTGAACAGGCTTTTATCTGAGTCTAAGCTGGAGTTGCTTGCACTAAGCCATTCAGGATGCATTGTGCGATACCTGAGCAGAGTGCACAACTATTCTCTTTTCTGTATTATCAATTCCTTGCACAACCAGTTGCACACTGGAGAAGAAGATGTGAGTGAAGAAGCTTGTTCTGCTTTTAAAATGAGATTGTTATATCAAAGCTCTACTTTTCCATTACACATAGGTAGGTTTGTGGAATGAGATTGTTAAATTCTAGGGAACACTATTGTCTATTGAATATATGTTTCATATTATTGACAAACTAAATAAATGATCAGGGAAATGAAAGAGAAAGGAGGCTTTCAAATAAAGCAGTAAATGCCCAGAGAATTGGATTCTATCCGTGACTGTTCTATAAAATTATATAAGATGCTAAGAAACTTACTTAGATATTTTGGTGGTAGTGAGAAATTGTGTCTTCCCATTCTTTAAGTGCTGAACTGAATGTTCTGAGGTTTAACAGTCTCATAGAGAAATCAACTTTTCCCATTAAGGATGTCTGAAGGACATTTCAAAAATCTCATTGCTTCAGTGGGTACCTGCAAGTAATGTTCTTAGAATACTTTCCTTGAGATGGATAGCACTTGGGATTCAGCTAGAACCTTCTAGCTTTTTGCAGGAAAAAAAAGAATGCTGCCTTAGTTGTGTTGGTATCTTCAGTAATGATTTCTATTGTAATCCAGTAATTGTGTTTTCTCAAGACATGAAGGGATTAACATCCTGTTAACAGGATTAATATTCCTGTTTCTTTTGTATACTTTCCCCCACATCTAATACTTTTTGAATACTTTAAAAAGACAACATTTCATGAGGTCATAGTTAAAGTATAGGCTTGAGAAAACTAGAATAAGTGCATTTATTTTTCTCCTGCCCTTTCCTCTGTGTGTGTTCAGTGTTCAGAACCAAAAGCAAAGGATTCATGTTATATGCTTAGCTGTACTACCACAGATGTTAATACAGATTTAAAATAAAAAAGACTGTTTTTTGGTTGTTTTTTTTTTTTTTTCTTTATACCTATAGATATATACAAAGCTTTGAATACATACTGTGAAAGTGAACCAATGTATCAAATTTTTGGTCAATATATAGCAGGACTAAGGTGTGGTGAATTTCTGTGGAATTGATACACTATCCAGTATTAAATGTAAGGGGACATGGGCCCTAACTCTATACTAAAGGTAACCTGAACACTCAGAGTGACTTCTTCTTGCTCTTACAGATACCCCAGCAATTCTGCAAACTGTTAAGTGATGTAAGAAGCTCACAGCCACCTCCCCCAGCCCAGTGCCCGTGAACCCGGGATCTCTGTCCAGGCTGAGAGGTGCGGCTGCCACCTGCCCATCTGCAGCTTTAACTAGTAATGAAGCTGAGCACGTGTTCCAGAGACACACAGACACACACATCCCTTGAGCACTGGGATGGCCCTTCTGTCCTCCTAGCACCCCTGCCCAGATCCCAGGCTCCCTTACCTGCTTTGTGAGTCCCCTACTTGCTGGCTAGTGCAGCTTGATGCTTACTAGAAACTCTTCCCCCATGCACTCCTCATTTGCAAGTCCCCCAAGGTACCAGCACAAATCCCTCACTGTGGTGTGATTGCTAGAAGTAACTTAGAAATTAGACTTATATCCACATTTATGGAAAAGGCATAGCATTGTAGAAGCCTCCAGAGTGGAGTGTAGCTAACAAGCAAAAGATCTATGCCAATGAAGTTCCCTAGGCAACCCTAGATGTTGGAACACCGGGGGAACTCAGTGTGCTAACTCTAGGAGGAACAGTCTGGAGGGTGGAGCGGTGTGGAGACACCACGGCTAAACTCTGGAATGATATGGGAACTTAAAAATCCGATAAGCTACACATTTGATACCCTGGGCCAACAGTCTGTCATGATTTTGACAAATGCTATCCTTTTGGTGAACTTTTGCTCATTATAATACCAAAACACACCTCCATCCCAAAAGCTACCCACCTCCAAGGTATAACCACCCCCCACTGAGCGTGCGCATTGAATTTTTTCTGGTCTATACCTTTAAAACGAAGCGAGAAAAGGTTATACCAATCACAATAAAGATATGTATGACTAGAGTCACTCAAGCTCCACCTAAAAGGTAAAAAGTAATATAAAATAACTTAAGAGAAAGAGAAAGTTAGGAGAAGCTACCATCATATACCTCTGAGACCAGTCGACGGGCTGAGCCTCTCTTCTCCCCCCATCGGGACGCCTTTGGGTAAGATTCAACACTTGGTTATACCAAATGTCTGTCCGGAAAGCTTAGAAATCTCTATAGAGTTGCTTTATATTTAATGCGTTTGTAGCCAGGCTGTGTTACTCATACCTTTGGTATGTGCATGTATTTCTGCAGACAGGATATCCATCACCGGTAATCCAAAGGACCTGTGTGTCTGTGTGTCTGTTGTTTTAATAAACTGCACCATTTATTAATCTAGCCGTGATAATTCTCTTTGAACGCGACTAGACTGAAGGTGTATTGCATTGTGAGTGCCTCTGTAATTGGAATCGTTCAGTACACTGAACGCAACCGGACTCACAATAGAAATCTGGGCACCTGCCCAATTACTTTAATCTTGTAACGCAGCAGAGGAAAAAATATATCCTTAGACATAAACCGTTGACCAAGTCTGAGACTAGGACTGGATCTAGCCGCACCTAGACTCCTCTCTGAGAAGGAGTTTAGAAAGCAAGGGGATCCTTTCCGAACCTCGTGCCTCAGCGGGAGGGTCTCCCTGAGCGTTATCTATTTGTACTTCTCTCCTGTGAGAGGAGTACACTCCCGCTCTTCCTGCAACACTCACCCAAGTGATAATCCTGCCTGGACCCAAGTGTCCTCAACTTGCCACCTGGTCAATCTTTAAATTTGCTGGTGAATACACATGCATGCCCCACGCACACACAATTTGGGGGAGATACAGACCCTTACCTCCCAGCAGCTGGCACCAGGCACACAGGCTATAAACCACAGTCCCAGTCCAGCCACTGGTGCTGAGCCCTTCACTTGTTTCACTTACATTGGTCCCCCCCAGCAGCTGGTTTTGGGGACACACACGGTTCCTGCCCCTGCTGCTGGAGGTTAAAGATCCAAACTAGCTCCAGTAGCTGCACTGGGACTCCACTGGCTCTGGTGTCTGACAGCAGAGGTCAGAGGTATTTACACCACTGGTCTGACTCCCCATTTTACACCTAGCTGACCCCTGTTATACCTCCTTCTGCCTACCTGCCTTGTTCTTTCCAGCTCCCTTTCCCCTGCACAGACCCCATGAATTTGTATGGGCCTATCCATTCCTGCACTCCTCCCAGCCCTTGACCAGGTCCCCCTTATTCACAGTTGCATCAGTAGCAAAGTCCAGGCTGATCTTCCCAGAAGTGGTGCCTGTAGTTTCTCCATAAGCCCAGCAATTAGTGTGAGTGGCGAGCTTTGTTTCTTGTCATTGTTCTCCATGCTTGTTTGTGTCTCTGTATATTTTGTTTCTGGTTTATATGTTTTTCATATTAGTTTCTCAAGTTATGAGGTCCCCAACCAGATAACCTAGCTGGAATAAACACTATCACACACCCTCATCAGTTAGTGTGACTGACCAGGTTTGGTTCTCATCACTGCCTCCCTTATCATTTGTCTGTCAGGTTTGTGTCTTTGCATATTCCTGTTTATGGCTTCCTCCTTTTCTTATTTCCCTTTTTTATGTTGAAAAAGGCCCTTGACCAGATACCCTTAAAGGGGCAGGCACTCTCTCTCTACATACCCTTATACAGACAGCTTCAGTTGTGTGTTATTTCATGCTGTTATGGAAAGAACATGAATATAAGGCCTCCAGTGTGAAACAAAACTTACATACCAGTGCAGGGAAAAAAAATTATATAGTCATAACTATATTTCTAGCATTTCACATGGAATGTTACTGACCCTGTCAAGATATCTGTAAAAGTATTTCCAAGTCATGCTGGCAGTGAGGATTTGCTTCCAACTTTCATCTCAGCTGAAGTCAAGAAAATATTTGGCAGTCAATGGTCATTTTCAAATCATTCTTCCTGTGATCTTTTTGATTCCACTGTTAATCAGTAAATGTACTTGAGCTTCTGCTGACATTATGCTCTTGCAGTAAGTCTAGATTTGTAAAATACTAGCATAGTTTTCCATTTAGGATTTTTGCTCGTCCTTTGGAGCTACAACAGGCATCAGTAGAACCTCATGTAACTTACACTTTCTAGCAGCTTTTGACACCACTTGAAGTGAACAGCCTTTATTGAGAACAGCTTAACATAATTCATTTGAGTTGGCTACTAGGAAATAAGAAGTTCTGCAGAGACCTGTTTAGCAGATAAGAACTCTCAGCTCAAGTTTCTGCAAATAGCATGAAGTTCTTGTATTGGTCTTCAGGTTTCTAGATTATCAGTACTTTGCAACTTCAAGGTTGTGCTTGTTTGTTTGTTTGTTTTATATTTAAAATACTGTATTTTATTTAACATGTAAGTATTGGAATTTTCAAGAACTTTGGGGAACTTTGTTTGGGAAAACAGGGTTTTGCTTTGGTTTCTGTGAAAGACATAGGAGGTCAAGTGCCACTCCCTTAAATATGAAACTAGGGAAATGCTTTCACATATTCAAATAAATAATAACAAGTGGAAGAGAGACTATATTTATCTTACGTAATGAGGCATTGTGATACCTTTGAAAGTCTTTCAATTTCATGTTCCTTAAGTTGATAATGAAGTAAAGTAAAGAAATCCTGAAAAAAAACTCCTTGGAAACTACCGTGAAGGCAGAGCTCCTCTTTCCAGAATGGTAAAATTGAAACATAACATGAAACGTGACATGCTTGTTCCCTTTTTTGTCTTTTTCTCAGTCAATGAGGTTCATGTGTTCTGCAAAACCAATTGCCCAAGTTTGGTGTACTCTCAAACCTATGTTCTGAGTGGTTATCATATATTCCTCCAGTAATTACTTTGTTATGACATAATCTGGAAGTCCTAGTCATGGATTCAGAGATTTTCAAACTTAGAAGACTTCTACGTGTTCTTGTGGCAAGGAAGGCTGATGGTATCCTGGGCTGCATTAGACAAAGTATTGCCAGCAGGTCAAGGGAGGTGATCTTTCCCCTCTGCTTAGCACTGGCGAGGCCATACCTGGAGTACAGAGTCCATTTCTGGGGTCCTCAGTACAAGAGACGTGGACATACTGAAGAAAGTCTAACAAAGAGCCACAAAGATAATGAAGGGTTTGGAGTATCTCTTGTATGAGGAAAGGCTGAGAGATCTGGGACTGTTCAGCCTGGAGAAAAGAAGGCTCAGAGGGACCTTATCAGTATATATAAATACCTGAAGGAAGGCTCTAAAGGTGATGAAGGCAGGCTTTTTTCAGTGTCATCTAGTGACAGCACCAGCGGCAGTGGGCACAAACTGAAACACAGGAGGTTCCCTCTGAACATCAGAAACACTTTTTTACTGTGAGGGTAACTGACCACTGACACAGGTTGCCCAGAGAAGCTATAGAGTCTCTATCCTTCGAGATAATCAAAAGCCATCTGGACACAATCCTGGACATCTGGATCTGGGTGGCCCTGCCTGAGCAGGGGAATTAGACCCCTTCCAACATCAAACATTCTGTGATTCTGTGAAAAAAAATAGTAGTCCCCTTTCTAAGCCCTTTTTAAATTTAGCAAGAGGGCTCACCTCCCCAAGACTGCATAGTCTAGCTTTATTGCAAGAAGTCTAGTGAACTAGACATTTCATTGCAAACATGGTTCTCAGGAGAAATCCAAGTAGCATGGTGTGTATTCATTTCCACGGTCATTTTAGTAGGTTTCTAGCTGACTCTAATTTTAAATGGCTTGAATAATCTGACTAATAGAAACTAAATCCCAGGTTCATAGTAATGAACTTCTGTAGCAGATCATGTCTTCTCCCACCCCCATGAATACCCAAATGTACACACACATTAATGTGTATGAGTGAAAGTATGAATGCATGTTCTTTTGGCCAGGAATTGAGGACATAAAATTGCTACCTTTTTTAAGATATTGTACATAAAACATCTTGGTAAAAATTCACTCTTCAGTGGGTAGATTTATCTATTTATTAATAGCTTTACCAAAGCCATTAGAAAATTTAATGGGTTATTTAAATAGGGAAAGGATCAAAAAAAGAATGAGTATATAGGTGTATGAAGTTGAAATATAAAGTACGTTAAGTATTTGAATTAGTCATGGTTTGATAATGTCAGACAGTCTTAAAACACAGATGATGAGCAATTTATTTCTATTCCCTTGAATCTCTGGTATTTGAATTATATAGTCCAATTATTTTAATTATACTTTTCTATAGCATATTGTAAAAGCAACAGTAAACAGTTTTATTATTGCATGTACTTTACTCACAGTAGGGATTTTTTCCACCTAAATTGTCGGGGACCTTTTAAAATGGTTGATAGTTGTCTGAAATTAAAACCATCCATCACCATAGTAGTATACTAAGCCCCAATCCTTCAAATAAATTAATGCAAATATATGTTGTGCCAAACACGCAAATCTAAAGAAACTTATTTCCTCAATAATTTCATGCAGATTCTAAATCTCTACTCTTACACAGTTCTGTTATTCTGATAACTTGCCTCCGCCACTGCAGTTATGAACAAGAAACTCCCTAATGTCACTGTAATTATCTAACAGAGATTTTCTCCTACTCAATACCCTTTCCTTTCTCATTTGACTTTGTAAAATTTTCTTCAACTCTCTCTTGTTCATGTGTCCTTATAATATATTGAAAAAACCCTAAAATATATTTTCTTAAAGTATATTGAAAAAACAAGCAATTTAAAATAGCCCTTTGTAGTCAAATAATTTTTAATTTTGTAGTGGCCATATGCTTTCTTAGTGCACATGTTGGTTCCTTATATCTAGTTCCTTATTGAACTGCATGAGCAAGAAACATACTTTTTTTTTATCTGAAAACTGTGAAAATAAAGTGACTAATCATGTTATAGACAATCCAAGCATATCATTCTGAACAATGTTTTTCTTAATTTTTCTGATATGCAGTAAATTTCATTTAATGAAATTCATAATGATTCATGAAAAAAAAAAAAAAATGGTCTTTTTGGTGTAAACAAGACCTGACCACAGGAACTTCCTTTGTTCTGGTATCTTAGGGATTTTATGATCTTAGAAGCAATTAACTGTTGTTGGTTGATTTAATCAAATGCTCTGCTCTTAAAGCATCCCAAGGGTCAGTTAAATCATTTCAGGATATGAACAGCCAAGCTAAAGCAATCTCCACTCTGGTGCTGAATAAAATACTTGCTGGCAAAACACAAAACTGTCTTTTACACCATTTGGTGCTGCTAGCTGAATATAAATACAGGTGGGATAACGCTGCTGAAAGACTAACATGCTCAGCAAAACAAAACAAAACAAAAATCCTCGATTTATTCCTGGGAACACTGAGACTCAAAATATTGGCTTTTTCTTTATAATGTAATACAGTTTTATATAGATATATGGGGGTGTGTGTGTGCATGTGCTGTCTTGCATTCCTTTGAAAGTAGACTTGACCACTGCATGACACCATTTTTATTCCAAATCTGCAGCTCAAACCATTCTGAGTTTTTTAGGCTGAAATGGACATTCTGTTAATAAAATATATCACAAGGGGAAAACACGTATCAAAGCTGCTACAAGAAGAGCCCTTTCTGGAGTTTAAATCATAAGTACTTTTGGACAGTTAACCTACACCATCAGTTAGCCATGATGTACATAAGTAAATTCTTAGCAAGAAGAGCTAAACTTGTTCCATTAAATAATGTATTTATATTTGCACAATTATTTTTTTCTACAAATTCAGTATGTTCTAAGTTCCTATTGTCTATATTTTACCCGTTGGTAGGCATTATTTTGTAAGATAAAGAAAGTAGCTGATTTCATAACGCTTTTCACGTACTGTGAATTTATCACAACAATATGGTTTGCAAATATATCCCCCCCTACCTTCTAATTCAGGAACTAAAACTGCTTGAAAGTACTAATTACTTTCATAAAAACTTCTTCTTGTGTACTTAATTGCTTAATCAAATTAGTGAAAAATTATGTACTATTCAGTTACATATTAACAGAAACATTATTTACTTATGAACATCCTATAAATGGACACAGACTATGGAAAAAAAAAAATTCTTCCATTTCTGGACTTAAGATCTCCTGCTCCAGAAAGCTGTCTGTTGTTTCCCAATTACATCATTTGGACTAATACTGGAGAAAAAGTTATACCACGTAATGGAAGATATCTTTTCCCTCCACAAATCTTTTTCAATTAGTTCAGATCCAGTCATGGGGTGACATACGTGGTAAATGAAGAAGATGTAAGTAAAAGACAAGCATTGTTTTGTGCTTTTCCTGTGAAAAAGTGTAAATTCAATATCAAAGAAAATCAGAAACTTTTAAGAAGTGTGTTGCTTGAAAAAAATCATGTAGGTGTTGACTGCAAAGCTCTAGATCAAAAGATAACATTGATGACAGCCATAGAGGCTTTTTGAAGAATGTAAAAGCTTAAAAAAAATCTTCATCTGTTTCAATTAAAGAAGAACAGTTTTACACCCCCCAGAAGTAGAAATCTTCTGGAGGCTTTGCTTCTGGCTTCTCAGTAAGAAGTAATTTTTATTAAAAAAAGACTTCACTTTGACTACTTATGCTTTAGACAGGCCCTGCTTTACGTTTGATGTTGATAGAGGGTTTTCAATATTACACCTGATGGATTTTTCTAAAAATAAATCCTCAAGGATTAGACTTGCCTTATTGCAGATCTATTTTCTGAGGCAAGTGGTAATCTAGAGATATGTCATTTATACTATTACAAACTTTCATTTCTACTGAAATGAATGGTGTTATTTTCTTAGATGATTTGTTTTGGCAGTAGAAAAATGTATTTTAAAAGAGAAAGACTGTCAATACTATTGGTCAAAGGGGCTATCAACACAGTTCCTTTTTTCTTTATTTATTTATTTAAAATTCCTATCTAAAGTAGAGCAGATATGGATTTGCTAGCTGAAACACAGAAGAGTTATTCTACATTGACTATGAAAGTCTGATCCAGAAGAGAGAATAAACCAGCAGCATAAAAAACATTTAGCACACGCAGTTCTTTTCATCTTTCTAGTCCACTGAGCTATCAACAAGTGACGTAGAAGCATAAGGAATAAATTGATAATCTAAGTCTTATCATTCCTGACTTGAAGAACTTCATTTGCAAAGGAATTTCACTTTGCTTCATTTGCTATGTTGAGCTGCCTAAAATAAATCTCATGCCCACCACAGTCACTTCCTGAGACTTTAAAAATTCTCTGATGGGCTGAATAGGGTTTGTGCAGTCAGCACTCTTACCTGCCTTGCATTCTTTATAGATAACTTCTGAAGAAAGTGTAGTGGTAAAAGAAATTTGAGAAGGAAATAAGACTTATCTGTGAAGCAGTTACCTGATCAAATATTACAGAAACAGAGCATGATCTGACTTCCATGTAGACTTCTTAAGCATTGACATATCCAACCCTTGTTTATAACAATTAATCTCTCATTTTTGCATACAGCACAATATAAATTATTCACAACAATATATTCAAAGTAAATGAGGCAGTGATTACCTTCTAATGACTTTTAGATAAAAGCCCCTTGATCTCTGTCCATTGTGACATGTTCTGTGGTTTCTGGACATGAATGTCTTATGTTCTCTCTAACTGAGCTACAGGAAAAAAATCCTCCCATCTTTTAGCCTTTGACTACTAAGGAGGTGTGTTTCATTGAGCTAATATGTGGTCTCAGTGTTTTTCACACATTTAATTGCAATTATACAATCCTTGTACTTTGTTAATAGACTTAATTTGTTAGCAAGAGCAGCAGCTATAATAGAATTATTTCTTAGATCTCTATTAAGAAAAATACTGCTGCCTTCTTGTTAGCACAGTAGAAGGCTCAGGAAAGTAACACGGCTTGAATAAGAGCGAGCAGAGCCATGAATGCTTCCTATGAAATTAGTTTATTGATTCATGTCATTAGATTTGTACTGTGAAGGATTTCCAGATAGAAGTCATGTTGTGAAGCAAAGCACACGGTCTTAACAGATGTGTTGATAAGTATTTTTCAACATTGTTTTCTGATCTCAGTAAAATGACTACTTTTCCTTATGCATTTCAACAAATCATTACTAACAGCCCACTAGTTTTACTATTATAATTCCCATAAAAAATAATAGTTTCATTTTTATAGACTCATAGATTCATTAAGGTTGGAAAAGACCTCTGAGATCATCTTGTCCAACTGTCAACCCAACAACACCATGACTACTAAACCATATCTTGAAGTGCCACATCTACACGTTCTGTGAACATCTCCAGGGATGGTGACTCCACCACCTCCCCGCGCAGCCTGTTCCAATGTTTGACCACTCTTTCAGTAAAGACATTTTTCCTAATATCCAACCTAAACCTCCCCTGCAGCAACTTGAGTACATTTCCTCGCATCCTATCACTTGCTACTTGGGAGAAGAGACCAACACCCTCCTCACTACAACCTCCTTTCAGGAACTTGTAGAGTACGATAAGGTCTCCCCTCAGCCTCCTCTTCTCCAAATGAAACAACCCCAGTTCCCTCAGACACTCATCGTAAGGCTTATTTTCCAGACTGTTCACCAGCTTCGTTGGCCTTCTCTGGACACGTTCCAGCACCTCAATGTCCTTCTTGTAGGGAGGGGCACAAACCTGAACACAGTATTGGAGATGCAGCCTCACCAGTGCCGAGTACAGGGGCACGATCACTTCCCTACTTCTGCTGGCCACACTATTCCTGATACAAGCCAGGATGTTGTTGGCCTTCTTGGCCACCTGAGCACATTGCTGCCTCATATTCAGCCAGACATCAACAAACACCCCCAGGTCCTTTTCTGCCAGGCAGCTTTCCAACCACTCTTCCCCAAGCCTGTTGCGTTGCATGGGGTTGTGACCCAAGTGCAGGACCCAGCACTTGGCCTTGTTGAACCTCATACAATTTGTTTCAGCCCATCAATCCAGGCTGTCCAGATCCCTCTGCAGAGACTTCCTACCCTAGAGCAGATCGACATTCCCACCCAGCTCGGTGTCATCTGCAAACTTACTCAGGTTGCACTAATCCCCTCATCCAGATCATTGATAAAGACATTAAACAAGGCTGGCCCCAATACTGAGCCCTGGGGAACACTGCTTGTCACCGGTTGCCAACTGGATTGAACTCCATTCACCACCACTCTCTGGGCACGGCCATCCAGCTAGTTTTTAACCCAGCAAAGGGTACACTTGCCCACACCATGAGCTGCCAGCTTCTCCAGGAGAATGCTGTGGAAGGCAGTGTCAAAGGCTTTACTATAGTCCAGGTAGAGAACATCCACTGGCTTTCCCACATCCACTAGGTGGGTCACCTGGTCATAGAAGGAGATCAGGTTGGTCAAGCAGGACTTGCCTTTCATGAACCCATGCTGGCTGGGCCTGTTCCCCTGGTTGGCCTGAACATGCCCATTGAGTGCACCCAAGACAAGATGCTCCATAATCTTCCCTGGTAACAAGGTCAGGCTGACAGGCCTGTAGTTTCCCTGGATCCTCCTTCCAGCCCTTCTTGTAGATGGGCGTCGCATTGGCCAGCCTCCAGTCGGCTGGGACATTCCCTGTTAACCAGGACTGCTGATCCATGATGGAGGGTGGCTTGGCAAGCTCCTCCGCCAGCTCCCTCGGCACTCTCTCATGGATCCCATCTGGCCCCATAGACTTGTGAGTGTCCAGGTGGCATAGCAGGTCATTAACTGCTTCCTCCTGGATTATGAAGGGTTTATCCTGCTCCCCGCCCATGTCTTCAGGGCTTATTAAAAGGTAAATTTTAATAAGTTAACTAGAGGCATCTGTATTGTTTTTAGTGTATACACTATAGTTGAAACTAACCTAAGGAACAATACTGATATTTATTAGGAAAAAAAAATTCACCACAGAAATAATGCAAGTACAGAAAACACAAAATGTCTTTCATTACATGAAATGAAGAGTAATCATCTTTTTCATCATAAAGCATTATTGTGCAACTTTTAAGAGACACTATGCTATTCATAGTTATCATTGACTTATAACCAAAATGCCAGTAACCACTGAATACTTGTCTTTGATTAATTTGGTCTTCTACAGAGAGAAAAATACTTCTCTCTTTGTTCCCTTTCTTTCTTTTTTTTTTTTTTTTTTTAAAGGGCAATAGAACTTTTTGTAATAGGACATGGTAACTGCTTCTAACCATATTACTGTTTATTGTCAATAAGACATCTATCATTGTAATAGCCAGATCAGAATGTAATAACTCCTGAAATCATTGTTAAAGGTCCCATTAATTAATTGGTAGAATTTTGTTATGGTGGAGAAAGGAAATATATTTTCTTTTAAAAAATTAAATCCATATTTTTCTTCTTTTAAGTCTACCATTTTATCATATAGGTGGTAAAGTAGTATGAACCAGCCATATACTGTTGATCCAATGTAGTTTTTGCTCAGTATTTTGCTTTGTGAAGGTAAGCATGGTAAATTAACCTGTTAGAGATCTAGGTTATCTTGGACTACTTCCAGTCGCTCGATGAAGTAGTTTTACAATAAGTCAAATTCATCTTAGCTATGTTGCACTATAGTCTGCAGTGTAGTCAAGTTAGTGGAAATAAATCCCTTTACAACCTGTGGAAAAAAGTGGTGGTGACATTGGGGTATATGGCGTGTTAAGTGAACATTTAAAAGAAAAATAATATAAAATGTCATGGTCTGTAGCAATTATATCTCATTAGCAGCAATAAATTCTGGTAAATCTTTATGAATGCAGGTGCAGTGGTGCACAATCTCATTTTGTTTACGTGGCAATTACTGAAGTACAATAGATATAGGATTGCACAACTTGAATGGGGGAATCACATTTTGGAAGTAATTTCATTTTTTTAATATCATTTTGGTTTACATAAAAAAGTTTTTAAAAATCACCTCACAACTCAAAATTCCAAAGAGGACTGAATGCAGGAAATACTGGAAGATGGTATTTCAGAAATAAAATGTGATCCCTGGGTCTAAACAACTGGGAAATTGGGGTTCATGTTAGTTCTGTGGATGCTTCAGGCTCTGCAGCAGTGACTAGAAGTATCCACAATAAAGACCACTTTTGGCACCATAATCATGGTTCTGGGATGCTCCAATATTAGGCAGCTCCAAAGTTTTGGGATCTGCTCTTCCTGGAGTCCGAAACTATCAACCATCTGAAGGCTGTGGTTGCCTTGTGGTATGTGGACCCTGTGTTTCTTCCAAGTTATCAGTTCCAACTAAACAGCAAAAAAAATGAATGCTCTCAGGCCCCCTTCAGCTGACTCTGGATGATGTGTAGCACTGTATGCAGACTCCACTTCTTTTCTGGGAAATTGTGCTATATTTTTGTAGATCTTTGAGGTTCCCAGATTTGGGGACTGAAGCCTCTGGTTTTTGCATAGAAGAAAAAGGGTACATATTTGACACTCTGGTCCATGCAAAAATCAAGAGAGAAATATCACAGTTCATATGGCTCCAAGTTTTGGTTCCTATTTTCAAAAAGGACCATCTGGCTGAAAAGAAAGGAAGAAATTCAGAAATTTCTGTGCATGTCCATGACTGATTCAACAACCTGGTACTTTCACAACTGCTGCATATTTATTACAGGCAAGTAGCCTGTGCTGCCAAGGCAGTCCAGTCATGCAGTATAGTTTAATATTTCTAAAACTGTGGGAGTACTCTTTCCTTTACAGTGCAGTGTGTCTTTTGGCCTAAAGATATAGTAACCATGTCACCATAGGATACGTAACAGTTCACCAGTGTGAATTTCACTTCTGCTGTCATTCAGATTTGCAGCAATGGTGAGATGATAATATTTTATCACAATGCTCTTTTCATTTTACTCCTTTTGGCAACATACAGTGCCAACTTGAACTGAATTATTAGATTAATAAATTATATTGATAAGACATGGCACAGTAAAGCAGTCAATCACCAGTCTAAAGGGAGCTTAAAAACAGAGGATTACTTGCAGTTCTCAAATCATGTACTTCTTTCTCAGAGGAAATCTCTCTCCTCCTACTTTAGAGCCAGGCATAGATGCACATCCTAAGTAGGAAAAGACATAACAAACTCCACAAACTCCTTGAGTCATTGCAACTTTCAAAAGACAAAAGCCCAGCTAGAGCTCAATCTGGCCACGGCTGTAAAATAAAATAAAATTAAAAAAAAATATTACATATACATTAGCAAGAAAAAGGGAGC
>VZTL01059954.1:0-16465 GCA_013400535.1 Scopus umbretta
GGGTTTTGTTCCTCCCTCTCTCTCTCTTGCACGCATTGCTTTCCTTTTCATTACGTTATTATATTTTATTTCAGTTATTAAACTGTTCTTAACTCAATCCACGAGTTTTCTTACTTTTGCGCTTCCGATCCCACTTGGGGGGGGAGGGACACAAAGGAGGGTGAGCGAGTGGCTAAGTGCTGCTTGGTTGCCAGCTGGGGTTAAACCACAACAGTCCTCCACCAAGCCTAAAAAAGGGAGTAATACTTTCACCTCTGTTGCAGAATTCTGTTTGCTGGTATAAAACCCGTAAAAGAAACAGTAAGAGATATTGCACTTGATTCTCCATCCCATTACCTCTTTTTTAAAACCACAGAAATCAAAGGATAAAATAACTTAAAAGTAGCAGGATACCACAACAGCAGCACTGTAATGGTGAGGTGATGTTGCAGTCTGTACTTACTGTGATTCAGGATAAACCCTACAGATCTTTGGAAAGATATATGGTAGAACAGTATTTTTTTTTCCACCCTACTGATAGCGATACACTAAATGTTAAGTTTAATCTACTTTCCCTCGGTAAATTTAATCTACTCTTTACCCTTTTCACTCTTGTTTTCTTAAGCCAACGTTAATATACATATAGACATATGTATACATCCATCAGAGCTGTACCATATTTGTGAGAGTAAGGATACTGCACCTTTCACCTGTTTACAGCTGAGAGAGTAAATAAAATGGGAGAAAAAGAAATTAAAGTGACTATGAATGTGTGCATTTATCTACCTATCTTCCTTAATAAAACTTTCTCCACAAGTACAATTTCTTCCAAGACACTTATCACCAGATGAGCACTTCACACATTTTGCTCATACTGTCTACAAAAGATCTCTCACAACATTGATCTTATCAACATGATAAACTGTAATGACATTCTCTCAATAAGAATAATTTATTTTATTTTATGAAACTATATATTTTTAAAACAGATTTAAAACCATATCTTACGTGTAAAAGACAAAGTCTCCTATCCAGGTCATCTTATTACTGAACTATGAGTCTTTGCTACACTACAGTTAGATTGATTTGGTAGGAAAAAAAAACAACCCTCAACTCATTTAATTCAGCTTATGGTCACAAAGTACCCCTACTCGCATATAGCTGCATCACAATATAGAATGAGCCACTATTGCCATCTGCAGCAACTGGCATAAATGTTGCTAGCTAGAAGGTTGAACCACAGTGCTCATCTTGAGGCCATTTCTCTACTCCAGAATTAAGACATCTTAGTAAAGTTCTCTAGGAATTGCATTCTTTGTAATTTTTGGTACTTACTTTAATATAGTACTTGCTGGTACTTTAGAGTAAGGGGTATTTGTTCTGTACAAATATTAATATAAACTTTGGGAAGTCTGATTTCATGCAGTTCAGTGTACTACAGTGGCATATGTATGACACATGTCAAAAACAGGAGCTTTAACTTAAAGGATAATGAACACTCAAATTAAAATGGCCCATGGGTAGTAAGCACTGCAAAGTTGGTCAGAATTATACACAGTATGTAAACAAATTAGATTTCACTCACCATTTGTATAGAGATATTAATACATCTCGAACTCTCAAGAAAATCTCATGTACTTTCAAGAATCAACATTTCCTTTTTTGCATTACCCAGTATAAGGTGTTTGACATCTTAATGCCTGATCTTGTTTCATTACTCTCAAAGCAGCAACAGTATCTTTTGATTTCCTCGTCTCCGATATCAGTAATAGATAACTTGGATCACCCGGAGTTTAAAGACTGACCTCCAAAAGCAGTTGTGACGTTTCTTGCGTTGACTGGATTTTAGCCAATAGCCCTTTTCTAACACAGCTGCTTAGATCAGCAGCATCTGGGTTTGTATAGCCATGGACAAAGTGATAGCTAGAGCCTTTCTTTGCACCTCCAGCCATAACCTCTTGCTGGCAGTTTTTCAGGAATGCAGAGCTGTCTTTGATACCAGTCTTTTCAGCTCTATCACCCATTTCACGATTTCAGCGTTCATGAAGCTGAAGGGATGCTCAACCTCCTCAGTATGCAGCACTACCATTTCTCATGTAAGACGTAACTTTCCTTCAGAGGGAAGAAGGTGTAAGACAAATCCAAATCTGACTCACCAGACTTCAGCAACTCAACTACAGAAATAGTTCATTAAGTATTGTGTTTATGCTGTGCTAAAGAGTAACTCTCAGCATAAAGTACATGTAGTTATTTGCAAAGAAACAAGATTTTCTTTGTCACTAGCTACTTTCAAATGTAAACCAGACAATGAAGCAATGTTTTAATAAAAAATAGTTAGCATTATTTAATGTTTTAGAGCATCAAAGAATGGGAACACAGTTTTTAACCAATCAGCATGGCTGATACTGCTATATACATATTGTTTTAAACAGAGGAAGGTTAGAAAAAAAATATGGGAGATGTGGATTGAAAGTGTATCATCAGTCTTCTTTCTGGAAATTAAAAGAAACTAAATCAAACTAAGACTACCTTGAATAAATAGTCCACTTAGTGGAACAGTTCCATCTAAATAATCTACTTTCAAGGGTATTTAGAATTCCTTTCAGAATTCACTTTTTACTTTCCATAACCATCAATGCCCTTTTAATAGCCATTTGTGGCTTAGTAATCACTTTCAGGTTCTCTTTTATTGTAGAAATGACACTGTGAAAGTCCTAATTGGTCCTCATTGAGTTCTAAAATTAACATCGAGAGTTAAAATATCCAGAAAATAATGTACCTTCGCTTAAAACGCATGTGGGCTTGTAAGAGAGAGAGATATTTTTTTTTTTTAATGAGTGCCCTCATTTTCTTCCAGTTGCTTTTCTTTACATCTTCGTCTGACAGGAGTCTGCATGTGCTACTTCTGGCTTTTCCCTTAGTTCCTACAAGAATGTCATTTAGACTAAAATATTGCATAAATGTGCACATTTGAGGCCTGCAATTAAAACATGGTTACTCTTGCACTGATGCTTTGTCTGCTAGATTAGAATCCAGCTCAAACATTCAGAGTATTATTCGATGAGCACAGCCACCAGGAGTCAGAACAGTAATGAATCTCTTACCTCTATAAAAGTGTGATCCCAAACACAGAAGGACAAAAGGACTTCTCCTTCAATTCTTGTCCAAAATTATGATTTTCAAACGTTTAATTTCAAGCCCTACTCATTTAAAAGCCCACACATTTTCAACTCTAAGGCTTAATTATATAATAATTAAAATTAACTGAACCTACAAGTAAGACCTGAAAATTAATGCTTGAAATTAAATCTGGAAGTTTATGGACCTGAGTGAGCCATTTAGGACAGCTGAATAACTGCAATGTTGTCCTGCATTCTTAGTTTTGGAAGTTGAACTAAATTACTCCTACAGAATGGACATCGGAAGGAACCGAGTGCTGTAATTCCCAGCTTAACATTACAAAGTTGGACCGGTTTATCATGATTATTTAGTTTGACCCCTGCCACGCATACTGCAACACACACAATAGTTTGAGGATTAAAAATCTCCTTGAGGCTGAGGCCTCTGCGTTTCCCCTCCTGCCCTACAAAAGCTCTTCAGACAAACAGCATTTATCAGTCTATTCCTAGGAATAGACTCCAGTTAAGAAAAAAGTACTCTTCCTCTGTTATTTAACAACCATTGATGAATGATGAACTATTTCGCTTTCTAGATAATATTTCCTTCCTTAAATTATTAGTCTTCAAACAAGAAAACTATAAAGAAGGAGGAATATTAATAATAGAAATACTCACTTCGAGGCAGACTTTTCAACACCTTTCTGAATTACGAGAGCACATCAAAATTAGACAATACACCCAGAGTCTGCTCAATTTTGACTTACAGAACAAGGGCTGTAAATTCAAAAACACACAAGCTAAGATTGTAATTTTTATGTTTTGAGGATATGTAGTTCAGAATTTTCATTCAGGTATTACAATTGTTAAGTTGTACTTATGAAATCAGTAATTATTGAAAAAGATAGCGTAAGGTTCAGAATTATAATTTTAATATTATTTGGTTAATTTTTACAATACATTTAATAAAGATATCACAGGAGGAGAGTTTTTCACAAAAATCATTACGTCAAAATTCCTCCTGGGGACCAGATTTCTAAGATTTTTGCAACAGAAAAAAAGCATCCAATCTTCCAAAAATCTCCACCATTTATAGAGTTAAATACGTTAAAGATTACTTTCTTGCCAACAATTTCCCTGAAAATATTAATCATAAAATAAAGTTTTATACTTCAGTTTGATGTATGCCAATTCTATGTTTTCTTCATAGCTTTTAACAAACAGCTCAATTTTTTCTGGGCAGAACAACAGCAGTTTAAGATACTACTGGCCCTCAACTGAGCCACAGAAGTAACTTAACACATCTGACTTTCAAATTAACTGGACGAGAAGTCCTCCAATGATTTCAATTTTGCATAGAACAACTTCCAGAAAAGAAGAGGTAGCTGGGGAGGCCACATCTTCACTCATTAAATATACATACATAATAACTAATTTTCCCAAATTTTCACCAAAATTAACCTGTTGCCTTATTTTTCAAAGAACAGCTCAAATATATGTGTTTGCTATCGCTTAGAATAATTTTTTTCTGCTCCACTGTTGGGCATAAAGTAGAACACAAGGAAACAGCCATGCACGATCATTTTATGCGTAACTTCATTTGTTACATGAGTCCAAAGTAAAATAGTATCTATAGAATTACAAAGCATACATCAATAATGATTGGAAGAGTCAGATTTTTCCTATATTTTATAGGAGAGAGAAGATAAAGCAAGATAAAGGTTTTGCAGAGTGGCTATTGTTTTCTCGCTTTTTTTTTTACTTTTTCGCAGTGTGTGAAGGTCCCAGTTTCAGCAGATCACTGTCATCCAACAGAAAGCCTGACAGTATGGAAGACTGAGCCCCAATTCAAAGATATTTGACCAAAACTGCCTAGTATAGTTTCATCTTGCTACATCACCTGTTTCTTTTTTTTCCCCATCTAAATTTTCTGATTTTTTTCATTTTTCAGAACAAATATCTGATCTTAAATGAGCCTGCAGATCAGCCTTTTATTTTTTTTTTCCTTTTGTCCTGAAGTCCCAGAGCAGCCACAATATTACTTTTGACCTAGAACAAGAGTGAAAGAGGTTACTCACGAATAATGGTGTATGCACTGGTGCTTAGAATACTGTGTCTCTTGCTGTCCAATAAAATTTTATTAGGCATGGTGAATGACGTATTTGAATGGCCACTGTGGGATGAATACCTTATGTTTCAGCCAAGATCTGAAACTCTTCCGTTTAATTTGGGGGTGGTGTCCTAGTATGCCATTTAATCTCATGGAGCATTTCCAAACCGAACCCTTTAAAGAAAGGTGTGGAATCACACCAGAGGACAATGTTGGAACTGGTGTTGTCTGGAAAGCCTGAAAAGTGAGCAAAACCTTCTGGAAAGGGGAGAGGAAAGCAGTGACCATCACTTATGAAATCCACACTGAAGAAAATAAAATGTTGGACAAACCCTACGTAGTTAAAACTGAAATATACTCACATGCAATGAATCAATTAAAAGTATTTTCTTGTTTAACAGAGTAATTTGATTAGACATACAAGCCACCAGCAAAAATTCTCTTGTGCAAATGCATCAAGCTCTGCCTGCCTTCTGCGCTGCTGAGGTCCTGAAAATGTACTTTTTCAACTTAATGCAATTTGAAATCAGTGTATGGATTTCATACTTCTTTTGTTAGGGTGTCTGCGGTGGGTTGACCTTGGCCAGCTGCCAGACACCCCCCACGCAGACACTCCCTCGCTCCCCCCTCCTCAGCTGGGCAGGGGGAGAAAATAAAGACAAAAAAGCTCATGGGTTGAGAGAAAAACAAGGAGATCACGTACCAGTTACCTCAGGGGAAAAACAGACTCGTCTTCGGGAAAATTAATGTAATTTATTGCCAATTAAGATAGATTTAGGTAGTGAGAAACAAAGACAAAATTAATACGACACCTTGCCCCCCTTCCTCCCAGGCTCTCCTTCATTCCCGACTCCTCTACCTGCCCCCGCTCCGCCTCAAAGGGTGCAGAGGAATGGGGGGGCTGCTGCCGGCCNGCTTGCACCCGGTGCTCTCCTCTTGATGAGAATTGTTTCAAAAAGCTGTGTTGCGAGCATGTACGCACACATAAACCTATATATATATAGGTTGCAAATACATTATTGGTTCAAATTTTCAAGAAATATGGACTGCACAATTATTGATTGTTGGGACGTTAACAGTCATTTTCGACATCGTAAATGCTCGAAACTAGTCAGGTTTTACATAGGCTTTATTTGAGAAGCCTCATACACAAAAAGCCACTTTTGCCATGCTAGCAGGTAAGCACCTGAGCCTCCTCACCGAAGAGGTTTACCTTAGTGAAAATTGAAGAGATTTTAAGGAAATCAGTTTGGGGGATATCTTCCCTACCAAGAGAGCAGCATGGAGAGGATGGTCAGCCATTTTCTGTGTGTGTTTAGTGTCTCTGTATTCAGTCCCCAGTACCATTAGGGGACACACAGCCTCATGTTTTTTAGACCTTCCTGGCCACCACATACAAATATTTGTTTCTTCATGAAAGTTATATTATTTTAAATCTGAAATAGTGGAAAAGTTCCACAGCAGTTGGAACTTCCCATATCTTTTTACCTGATAGTTGCTTAGCCGATAATAAAATCGGTTGTCTACAGGAATAGCTTGTTACTCAGTGATGCTCAATACCAGCATGAGTAAGACAGACAGATGCTGTACAAAATGCACTGCATTTCATGGTACCATCAGCAAACCCAGCATACTTCTGAAACGTAACACAATTATTTTACAGAAGCACTAAAATATATATGAAGCAGATGAAGACATACTAAGCATGCTAAAATAGCTAGAGCTTGCTTTGTCTCAAGAGAGAGACATATGTATAACAGCTTAAACCTAGCTTTACATTGCAGATGGAAGAACAGAACCTGTCTGCACAGCTCTATCCTTACACTGACCTAAGCAGAGGCATCAGAGGTCATAGAAATGTTGTTTGTCTTAATGTTTGAATCTGGTCTGTATAGTCTGAAAACACAATGTAAGTAAGGCTGCTTACACACTATTTTCAGTTATTTTTCAGCACAACAGATTTAATGACATAAGAATGAATTAACTGACAGTCTCTCCTCCCCGCACTCTCTGTTAATAGAAGATAATTCGAGTTGCACTTGAAAAATAGGACAGGCCAGATTTATTGTTCCCTATGGAACCCTAATTCTGCTGCCCTGTATATCCATTCTGTCTGCTGAATGAAGGTAAAGTCCTATGGACAAAATAGGAAATAAACATACTACTAGGGATTCTTACAACTAAGACACACTTCCTGGTAACAAGGTTGTTGGCATATGCCTATACAAATCACCAGTAAGGGTACCACCATACAATTAGTATACATACCCTAAACTTTGCTTTGGAAAAAAAGACACTTTAAGAAAAAGTTTAATAGTTTTGTGTGTGAAGTTCGTTGTACAGATATAACCATTCAAACATGTATTTGTTGCAATGTGTAATTTAATAATTATTCTGAAATTTCTTATACACATGCTGTTTTCTGTACAGAACGCACTCACAGGCTTGAAGGCCTCCAGTGTACTTGTGACCGGCACAGGGTAGCAAGGCACTTACTGGGGCTGGTTGAAGTGTCTGTCAGCCTCACTTTTACATAGCAAATCCTCCTCAGGATTAGGTTTCTGCACAGTCTGGAATATCCACAGTTATTTCACCCCTCTGCCTACTACTCCATTCTCCCCCAAGGGACTGGGGTTTTTTATTATTTGTTGCTTTCCAACTTAGGTGGTCAACAGAAACCACCTTCTTGGTGGCTTGGTGGTTGTGCCACCCCAAGCCAATCTCTTTGGCAAGTAGTGGTTGCTACTTGGGTCACTATCACCTTCTGATCTCCCATCCCAAATGTGGTACAAGGATGAAAAGCTGGAAGCAGTTCAGTTGTGCATGTTTGTGCCTTTACAGCACATACCTGAACCATCAAACAGGGCAGGTGTAGTCCAGGGCTTTTAGGCACACAAATAATTCTGTAACAATTATCTTTTACCTTGTTTTCCCAGTGCATACCAGGATCATCTAATGAGTTAGAGCCGGGCAGATGTGAAGGTCTCCCTTAACTGAATGGTACTTCTGGGTAGGCTTCACCCCATGACCTTTGGCTCCATCAAAAGCAAAAGTGGCTTTGCTCATTTCCTTTTTTACAGGTCATCAAAACCTCTGAATTTATTTCTGAAAAGAAAAAAAAGGTCTAGTTGGGACCTTTATAGGGGTAAAATATACCTGAAAAAAGTTTTATTACTATAGATATGCTTGGATCTTTGGACTTTTAGCCAAGGTGAGATTCAATCAGACCAACAGTAGAAGAAGAGTACTGGCTTTTACTACCCTGACTGATTGCTTTAAACTACTCACAAAAGGACAGGGGAGTCTTTTCAAACAATAGTTGTAAGTGAAGACCAGAGAATAAGGAATGCCCAATTGTAGTTTGAGGGGTGATTGCCACCAGTTGTAGTTCTGAATGGAACATCAAAGCCAAAGCAGAAGCAACAATAGTATCTCGCTCACAAAAGAAAATATAATTTCCACCACTTGTTAGACTTTTAGCAAACAAACAAGAATTTACAATTACAGGGAAAAAAAGGATTTTTAGAACTGCCTATGAGTTTAAATAAAATACCTTTATATATTTACAAAGATTATTTTAAAGGATGATTGCTGATCTGCTGAAGCCTGCTGAATTCTACAAACTTAGTCATAAAGGTTTTCTCACTTTGAATTATAAGCATTATAATTGCATATTCTGAACCCAGAAGAGCAAGTCTAGATGGAACTAAGTCATTAACCTGAAGGATATGGCTGATTTTTCTAAACATCTATTAAAAAACATTATGTGTACTTGTTTATCTGCACTTCTATAAGCTCTCAGCATTGATTCTATTTATTTTTCTGCATCTAATTACTTTGCATAATGATATGTTTATACTACTGGCAATCTCCTCTTTTAGTGTGGAATTATGCATAGAGTATCCATATAGATCTGATCAAAACCAAAGAAGGTAATACACATATTATTATAAGTAAAACTTTTTAAAAAAAAAAAAAAAAAAAGCTTCGTAAAGCATTTGAAAAACTCACCAGCTTTCAAGGAATAATGATCACATCTTTTGTGAGTTGGAAGCCCTTTTTGAATATTCATTTATAAGAGTGATGAAATCCTGACTGTCTTGTGGGAATTTTGATATTGAACCCAACAGCATCAGAGATTCCTCCTGAATTCTTCAGCTGAGTTTATGTTGTCCTCTTTGTTCTAGAGACAGCTCTGGAAATTTTGTGAAGGCAAAATTCAACTGAGATTTCCAGTGTCTTCAGATTACATCCAGACCCTGCGTATGGTAAGGGCAAACTTTTCTGTGTTGTGCTGTTTTTGTTCGGTCAAGATACTATCAAATTAAAAAAAAAAAATAAAAAATAAAATATATATATATATATATATATATGTATAGTAGTGAATTGAAGATACCAGGAAGGAAAGATAGTTAATTCTATTCTTGTTAAGATCAAAAATGAAAATGCGGGAAGGTTCAGAATGCACTCACAGGCTTGAAGGCCTCCAGTGTACTTGTGACCAGCACATGGGAGCAAGGCTGTTTATCTCAGCCAATTCTTATGTCCTTTATTTCCTTAGTTAACTGAAGCACTTTACTTTGTGGTTCACAAATAATTTTCCTGATGTTCATGTTCTGTGGTAAAAGGTAATAGGCATAGCCATCTCCTCTATTCTGCTGTATTCTGGGATTTGGCTACAAACTCACGCTAGATTCTTTTTGCTTATAATCACATTTTTTTTCTTCATTCCTTCTTTCTTCCTCTCACTAAAAGTATGTGCCCTCTTAAAGGTGAGGAAATGTCTTTCTCTTCGTAATGATGATGTAGTCCTCCTTTGAAATTAATTCCAGTTGCATATGATAATGCCATTCCAAGTCTTTAAAGTTGAGTGCAATTTAGTATTTTGGCAAGTACAACAGTAATTTATAATCTCTGGGATGAACCTGATATCTTTCTGCCCCCAAAGCACATGAATTCATTTTCAGATTGCTCTTAGGCCAGTTCAACAGGTGGTTGACATGAATTGGTACTACAAAGCAAAGAATGGAAAGGTCATATCTGGAAATCATTACTGATCCTAACAAAAATCAATTGTGTAACTCAGAACCTAGTCTGATAGCAGCCTGAAAACAGATAGGAATAGAGGAAGGAGAAGTAAAAGCTTTACTCAGGCATGGAAAGACTCCTTCTTTTGGGATACTTCTGTTCCTTCCATCACTGCCCAAATGTAACATCCAGTACTGCAACTGTTTATATATATGTTCTTTCATGTGGATTTTGCTCAATACATCACACCAGCAACCTATACCATTATATGTTTACATTAGCCTGTTTCTGACATCCAACATGCATGTGTTTTCAAGAGCAAAGACTGTTTTGCAAACAAAAGTGCTGAACAAAAGGCTGGTTCCTGTTAACTGAATGGGAGTCAATTTGGTCTTTAGGATTACCCGTGGTTGCTTTCTGAATTTATTTTGCAATGCAGGCCTGACCAAGCCATTCTGGTAGTACCTACTATATTATGAAAATTTTTTGAAAAAAGTATAAAAGACACCTAAAAACTGGTAATTGCCATTTTAAAATATGTCATTGGTCATGTCCACCATTTTTTATTCCTCCCCATTGATTTGTCAGGCAAGGGAAGATGATAATTGGTGATTTAACTATGTTATAAGGCAGTTTATTTGAAGGCACGTAATACGTTTATTTTTGAGCTATAAATTTAAATACTCATCTTTAATAGTTAATAGACTAATACTGAAGTTTATCACTCAAACCTGATTCCTTTTAGGTACATGAATTTGCTTCTGCAGCTTGTTAATTATTAATGGGTTTTTCACAGAAAGTTAAAACATTTTGCAGTTAAAATACAGTGAAGATATTATGAAAAAAAGAAAATTAGGAGAAAAATGTAGTTTCTTTTAAATGATTATGATTAAATTTTGCAGAAATATAATACGCAAAAGCTACTGTCTTTTACATTCTAGATGTGATTTAACTTTGGGAAGAACATGTCAGCAATTGTGACTAATAATTTGCTACGGATCTGTGATCTGGATAACTGGGGGCAAAATTTATTTCAATTTTTTTTTTTTTTTTGTAAATACATAACTGTATAGTGTGGAATAATGTGAAGGTGGAGTAGAATTTTTTCTCTTTTTTCTGTGGTTTTCATAACTTTTTATGTCCAAAATTTTAAAAAGACCTTTACATATATGGTTATTTATTGATGCTGATATAAATAATAATAAAATAAAAAATAATCAACACAAATCCAAACATCCATATTTCTGATGTCTTTTGGTTTTGTTTTAAAAAACCACCAACTTCAAACTTTTTTGGTCTTCATTACTACACCAGAGCTTACAGTTTCATTTTACAGTCGTACTTAGGTTTATATTTTGTATATGTATTCCAAGTTTGTTTTGTTAACATGAAATTGAATTTGAATCTGTTCAGTATGAACTAATTTTGTCTATGTAAGGGAATGGTGAATGTATATGTAAATGTGCTTGTACCAAATCCTTGCTGAGAAATTTGCTCGCCGTTCTACATACTTAATGAATGGGCTGAATTTGGTTTCTGCATCACAGAAATATTCCATATGTTAAAGTATGAGGAGTTTGCTTTAATATATATGTTGCTCGATGTAACAGTTACAATAGTTGTTATGTAACTCTCTGCATGATTGAGAACTTGTTTGATTTCAATGTTTAAATAGTATTTAGCAAGCTTAAAAGAATTGGGGGCTGATCATGAGGAAGCCAACAGAATTATCGAGCTGTGATAAGATAAAAGACAACACTTGTTTTCATTCCTGATAGCCATTCCTTCATTTTCACATTTACTAGCACTCATTAATAATTTTTAATATTTCTGTGAACAATATAAAAGTGAGTTGGCCTCATGTTCTGTGAAAAATGAACAGAAGTGCCAACCTGGTTTTAACACTTCGTAAGACATTTAACTTTGGTATTAAATTTGTCCAAACCTGGCTGAATCAACCATCAAGATCAACCATCTCTTCTTTTTGGCACATTTTAGACAATGCAAATTCAAGAAAATGTTGGCCATAATTAGTGGATATTAGCTCGTATCTCTCATTTAATTGGTTTAAATGCCTACTTCCATAAATTTATTCGGAGGACATATGGCCACTTAAGTTCTGCCAAGGTCATTCTACCATGCAATGTTCAACTTGTATGAAGTCAAAACAATTATTTGTGCAGATAGAGATATACGCAAAAACTGAACCACAAATCTGGTACATAACCTACTTGGTAAAATTTAATTGACTAAAAAGATTAGATTGGTACTCATGCAAAGGCTGATATTAATTGCAGTGTCTCAGTACTTGGTGGCAGATAAACATACCCACACATCTGTTGCGTCTTTCTTTCATTCTGTCCATAACTCTGGTCCTCAGTGCCATTACTGTAATTGAAAGGCATTAACTTACATACAAGAACTTAAATGTATATTAGTTATACAGGGGAAAATTATGTGCTGTTAGCTGTCATGTTAAAATCTGTAAAAACACGACCTTGACAGCATCTTACAGTTACCAGTGTGACAGCTAAGAAACCTAAGGTCTTCAGAAATAGCATGCCTGAAAACAATTCCAAAAGCACACTCAAACGGATTTTTGAAAGCCTTGTTCGTGTTGTGATGTGGTTTATCAGTATCTGAGTGTCCTCAAATTCCAGGCAGCTGTGATTAAGTGTCACCCAGTTTATTTAGTGCTTTAAAGCACTGTCTCTGTCAAGAGCTAGTAATGAGCTACATTCTCTGTCTTTGCTAATGAGTTTGTACAATGAACAGATCTAGAATTATGTGCCATGGAAACTTTATGTATTTAAAGTTAACGGAAACTCAAAAGTGATGAAGCTCTTTTTCAGTTACTGATCTGCAAGGGAAAGGCAGATGGGCATTGTGAGAACATATTTGTTCACAACCAGACCAGGTGATGAATCATCTTAGGTCTACCCAGTGAGATAAAGGCATCCTTATCTGCTGGTGGGTTGAACTTTGACAGACAAGGGAGACCTGTTGCCTGGTTAAATCAATTAGCAGAGCTGTGTTTTTAGAAACTTTTTAAAGCTTTCCTTAACATCAGTAGCAACCTCACTAAAAACAGAGTGTGTAAAGGAAGTCTTTACTCCAGCTCAGATTTCAGCTTCAAGGAATGCAGTGATTAACAATGATAACTTGTCAAGGTGTTGGACCTCTGCTCCAAAACTATATAAAATCTTTTGAGTTAACTTGGCTTCAGAATCTGTCAGGTGAGCAAACACAGAAAACACCTTGAAGCAAAATCAGAATGAAGCCTGCGGTATCAGAAATGTTCTATAAGGTGGCAAAGCCAGTTAAAGAAGTTCTGGGTCTCCATGTGCCAGCCACTCATTCTCATATTCCCACAACTGTTCATGGAACCTCACTGGGCCAATGCGGTGTCTGTAGGACTCCACGGTAAATGAGATCAGAAAAAAATTATGATTAAAAGAAAAAAAAAATTGAAAAAATGAAGTTATTTTTATATGGATCATCTAACTGTCCAACTTACAGCTTAAATACAAAGGTATAGACAATGCTAACCAAATGAAGAACTGCATGTAGGAACAAGAATGAGCTGAGAGGGTACTACCAAGAGGAGAATCCTGTTCAATCACCCCGAAAAGTAACTACAAAGCATACTATGGTTTTTGTTTTGCAATGTATGTCTCCAGATGTAGTAACTAATTTCTTAAGGCTGTCATCTATGTATTCTAGATTAATTTTCATTTGTGCTTTGTCTCAAAGGTTGTGCAATATTAAGAGGGATCTTAGGGCAGCAGGAAGACTCAGTTTTCTCAGTTTTTTTTGTCAGGGGAGTGTTACATCCACCAGATCATAGCAATTTATATTTGCAGTGCCAAACACACAGCATACAGTCCCTGAGCGTTTTTAGCTGGTCCTCCATGATTCTGATTACAGAAAGGACCTCTCAGTGACTCGCATTGGTCAGAAACTCTTCACTGTGCTGCACAATGTGCTTTAGGGCACACACCTGAGATTTGGAATTGTGACAATCAGTCCTTCCATTCCTAGGATCTTCCTGTTCCTTCCCTTTACCACCTTCCCAAATAGGTATACAAATTAGAGAACAGAGCAGCCATTATATTGCAGCATGTTGTACTTCTAGGAAGCTGTTAGCCTGTGTGCTAGAATACCTGATACAGGCATGGGCAAATCCTCTTTCCCCAAACTTCTGAAGATTTTTAAAACAAGTCCAGGAGGGCTGAAGTAGCTTCAGGAGTCTCCAGGCTTGCAGTGTATGAACTTCCAAAGCCTTGTGAACAAACGGTGCATGAAAGAGGGACAGACAGAGAAAAGATGGAGTTTGTACTAGGTGAGAACTCTATACTTCTTTGATGAAGAAGTCTGTATTGATGTTCTGAAAAATATGGATCTCTCTTTCCCTGAGAAGCTAGGTCATTATCAGAAAGATTTTTTTTTTTATTTTTTTTGTTAAAGCACAGTATTTTATTCCTAGTAAAACACTATGTGTAAGCAATGAGAGATGGTTCATTAGAGAAAAGCTAGAACACACTATTTGGGATTGATAGCTTATTTATTACGTGGTGATTAATCGGAATATTTTCTACATCAAAATTTTAATTTACACTTCTCTACAGCTGTTGATATAAAGGTGACTTTAGCGTTCCTCGCTTAGCTATAGCTCTTTGCAAATAGAAATCTGTTTTCTGTAACAGTAGGATAGGGTCTTTGTGTTTTTCATGAGTTAGCTTGTACATCAAACTCCTGTAGAAATACATTTACACAAAGACCATTCCCAGTGTGGTGTTTCTCCAGCACTAATAGTAACCATATTGTTTGTACGGTATTGTATACTCAGGTCTTGGATAAAAGAATTAAGACTTCTAACTTAAGTGGATGATTTTGCCAGATGTCACAAGTGCAGTCCTTGCTGGTGCTATCTTGTCAATATAAATAAGATGTGCTATAAACTGTTTCTATGCATATGTATGAATTGATGAAAGAATAACTATATTGTGCTCAGTTTCATGGTGCATACCATGACTAAGAGCAAAATTAATTATTTGCCTCAGAAACTAGAAGTCAAAAGAAGAAGTTAAGTCTTATTTTACTCAGGATTTGAATGACAGAAGTATAAAACATCATCTAAAAACACTGGGCTGATCCCAGATCTACCTTTGTAGAAGAAGTATAGAGGTAGCCTACATAGTACAGAGGTAGTGCTGACAACGGAAATAACTCTGTGATCGATAGTCATATGTCATTAACTGAATTCTGATGGTGGAGAAGCAATTTGGCTAAAACGTTTTACCTCTCAGTAAGGTCCTGTATATATGGCAAAACCAGTGTTTTGTTTTGGTTTAAGTTAAATAATGTCTGTAATACTTCAAATGTATGGAATATGTTTTGAGTAATATCTAACCAAATAAGTTAATTTGACTTGAGAAAAGTACTATTTGCCCCCTACAGACTTGAAAGAAGTAGAGTGCAAGACTGTGAGGGATTTGAGGATTATGTGGGATTGCTTCGTAAGTAATTACTTGGTTTCTACTTGATGTTATTTGTATTTTGATACCAGTTAAAATCTCCACAAGCATTTACTTGTATATTATGTATATCTAAACTTTTTTTGGTATGAATTACTTTTTTTTTGTATGGAATTGTGTCTAGTAGACTAAGGCTAAAAACCTGGCAGATGTTTTATTTCTCTGAAATGCTTATGATAATTAACAATATTTTTTACAGATATCAATTGACACTATGCATGTACTTTGCATAGAAAGAGATGATTTAAGCACATTTAAGCACATAAACACCATGATAAGCATTTAGTCTGACTCTTGGTGACAAGCATAAGCAGAGCAGGTGAGCTCAGACGATGGTTTTGGTGAATTTTTGTGACAATGTGTACTTTGCATATGGAATGAGAATCCTAAGTTACTGCAGTTAACAAGAGCAAATATTACAGGTATGATTTTTGGAAGTTATGGCAAAGCATAGGAATTCCTAGAGGTAATGTATTTGTGTCACCAGACATAATCAAATATGTAATCTATACTTTGCACTGAACTACTTATTAACTTCAACATTGTGGAACAATCAGTCTCTAGAAAAATAGATTCTGGTAATATGGATGCTGGCTGTAAATTTATGCAAGGCCTCTAAGATGCAAATGGTTGCCAGATCTCAGGCAAATAAGATAATAATGTGTACGAAAAATGTACCCACGACAACAACAGTA
>VZTL01059955.1:6174-23388 GCA_013400535.1 Scopus umbretta
TTTTTTTTTTAAATGCTGCTGGCTGTGGTTTATGTTAGCCTACTTCTTTGTTTTGTACTAGTTGTTGTACTAGTTTGTACTTTTTGTTGTTGTACTAGTTCAAGGACCTAGGCAAAGAAAAGGCAAAGGTGGCCTCAAGGGCCATGCCGGGTACAAAAGAGTCAGACTATGTTATGGGAGGGTGGTGAGGAGCAGGATACAAGCCTGGGACGTGGAGATGATGCTGGTAGGGGGATCTAAAATGTTGCTATCAAACCAAATGCATGCATTTTGAAGAGCACACTACCCCAGTTATCAACTCCCCACCCTCCCGGTATTGCTGCTGCTCAGCCTTCCGCGTTTTTCTTCTTCTGTGCCATTTTAATGATCTACAGTGATGTTCTAACTACTGATTTTTCAACACTCGCTTTGAACGATACCTGATGTGCCTTCAAGTGCATTTAGCTTACCGAGAAGGTGTAAAGCTGCTGGACTTCTCTGTCAACAGGCTGCAGCAGGGTGAGGTAGCGGGTGATGCCACTCTGAGTCACAGTGAAAAACGTATTGTAATCATTCAGAAAGAGGTGGAGCTGAGGATCCTTGGTCTTTAAACAATATTAAAAAAAAAAAGAACATTTTACTATAAATTCATGTATACCAGTAAGTTCCCAATTACTCAATGCAAGCGCTTGTTTTCGTTGAAACCTAAATAAGCAGAAAGTACAAATATGGTGGCTAACTGAATCTACAAAACTGTAAAAAAAAAAAAAAGGCAAAAAATACACTGCTGATCTAAAAATCGAATCTCCTTGATGAAAAATGTACTAAAAATACACTTTAACCTCCAGAGTAAGTAAACCCAAGGGTAAACAAACACCTGTATCTGCTGGTTTTAAATGATTTTTTTTTTCCATTAAACCAATAATTTTTAAGCCTAATATAAGAAACCAGATTCAAGCACTTGTCTTCAACCATATTCAAAACAAAACAAAACTTATCTTGATTAATGGAGCAATAAAACAGTTGGGTTGACGCAATGAAAAAAGATAATCATATATGTTCAAGCATATCACTAAATAGATGCTGTTCAGAGATTCTCTTTATGTCTCAAAAAGAATAAAAACATATTGATGCAGAATTATGAATCTCTCAGTTAATCAGGTGAAAACCATAGCAAAGCAACTGTGGTATAATTTTCAATAGGAAGTAACATTTTAAGGTAAAGAGGGCGGGGGGGGGGGGCAAGTCAAGGCATTGCAAACGCGTTACTCCTGACGTGCCGTAGGCAGCCTGCTGGGAACACAGATTCCAGGTCTGGATGGCTCCACGTACAACTGAGCGAGCACCAGGAGCGGTGCTGCAGTTGTAACGCTGCGTGCAAAACCACGCGACGACACAAAGGTAGGGCACTGCCTCACGAGATACCCTGAGCAACCACTCAGGGACTCGTCCCACCACTTCCATCCTCTCCACTCGCATGGTTGGCGGATAAGAAGAGTATGGGGAAGAAGAACGAAATGTTCCCTGGGGAAAAAGACTGAAATTAATATTGGGGCAAACAGAATCTCAGCTAGCAGAAAGGGGGAGGAATGTTTCTGCCATGTTCAGAATCAGAAGTTATTACTGTATTCACAGGGAACGGAGCAGATTAATTAAAGTCCAGAACCTCAAGCCAGTTCCTTCCACTGTGAACTTACCAGATGGATGCAGAGCTGCAAAATGGACTTCCTGCCCTTAGTCCTTACCCTGCAGTCTGCTGGATGCCAGCACAGAGCAGGTGAAAAGGGTGTTTAAGCTCTGTGTGCCCTGGTGGTTCTGAAAAGCCTCACAAATTAAAGCACTTTTCTGGGACGTCTGTGTTGTTGAAATGACAGGAATGTGAATCATGACCAGGATGAAATCTCTCAACATCTTCCCCCATCTCTTTCACGATGCTATTGAATTATTAAACTGATTAGACTGCAAGGGTCACTCTATAGTACAGTTAAATTTTAAAATAAACTACATTACCTTTTGTTGCCTACAGTATTCCAACAAACATTGCTGTGTCCTTGTATGCAGTCTGGTTAATTGAACCTGACTTAATGCGCTACTCTCGGTCACTAGTTATGTAGTTTATTTCTGTTATATGAGGCGAAGTTACAAAAGAGGAATGCAAATGTGATCGGGCAAAACACGAAAGCCTGGGAGACAGGTCCTACAAAAACTCTTTTGAACTGCCCCAAATAGAGACGAGGAACCAGAGCACTAGTACCCATGAATAAAACATAACAAAAAAATCCAGTGGCTGCACAAGGCATAGCTTGAAAAGGATTTTTACCAGCTCGCTCCCAACATAATTCTACAGAACCGGCCCCATACAGAGTAGGACACACAACGCAGTCAGAAATAGCTGAAGTCAACAAATTATCCAAAAAGAAGCATTACGGTCGTCTTTGAACATTTTCTCAGCCTGAATCCAAAACGCTTCTAGAAGGTTAACTCCTACCCTGCCATTATTGTCATTCCTACCTAATTAAAAGAGAGAACAGGCCACTGGAAAGTTCACCAATCCCTACAGTATAGCAGGCACAAACACTTGAGCTAACTCTACGTGTAATCATGGACAACTACAAGGACCTATCAGTACAACAGAAGGAGAAAGAGAAACTTATTTTAGCAAGCCAAAATACTCTAAAGCGCACATTTTGGAAGGCTAAGATTATACTATTTAAATGAGAAACCATTTTACTTGCCGAAAGCTACGTGAAAGAAATATCAAAGTGTTCCAAATGAGTGGTTTCCTATTGCCTAAAGCTTTGCTGCAACTATGCCAGCTTTCAGTAAAATTAAAATTCATTTTACAGCTAGCAACGCAAGCGGCAATCTCTTTTTTCCATGAAAAATTACAGAAGGTAATTGCCAGTAATTGTTCACTTTGTAGACACTACAAAGTCAGTCAAAAATTTAATTTACAAAAACCCCGGTTAGTTGTTACAGTTCTTGCTTGTCATGCCATTTTGAACACTAATAAACAGTATTTTTTCCCTAATTTGTTCTTCAGAAAAACCAATGATGGAGATCCCATACGCTCCTGAAATAATCTATCCTATTCCTTAGCTATTCTTGTATTAGAAATTTTATCCTAGTGTATAAGTTAAATTGCCTTTACTGCAAACAATGCCTATTTCCACTACCTTCCATGCATGTCAGACCTACAAAACAATTTATTTCCTTAATCTTGGCATTGTTATGCCAATATTATCACATTTTATGCTGAAAGAAAGTCTGCTCAACTGTCAACATTTTATGTGGCAGATACTGTGAGAGAGTACAATTATGGGAAACAATCCATCTGTGTTGCCAACGCTATTTCTAATACTTTAATTTTTTAAACTATTACTTTGTTTTGCGGCCTGCACTTAAGCATTGTGATTTCTGACTACATTACTGGGTCATGTAGACTAGCTTGTCTCCGAGAAACTGTTTAGCATATAATTTTGAGTAGAAAACTATCAGAATCCACACAAAAGAGCATACATGCAGCCTGCAAGGACCATTTCAAGCACGCAGTTCAAACCCGCTATGGTTTACACACTTCAGACTGACTAGTAGGTATTTTTTCAATTAAAAATAAAAACCTTTTTGTTATGCATAAGATTCCTATAAAGACATGTAATTATTTAATGAACATAAAGCAGTCACAACGTAACCGCAGTACAACTTTACGCCCTAACTGAATCCGGTCCAACGTGCTTAAAGGGCTCTTTGCAGGCTTCACAACCCAAGTGACAGTCCCAGCCTCAAACACCGACAGGGCAGACAAAAATGAAGGAGGATGGGGGGAAATAAACAAACAAACCACGCAATGAAAACAAACAGAAATTTTGCAAACATAATACCCAATACCTACAGGAATGGCACCGGAGGCAAGCTACAAAGAAAAACACATGATACAAAATGAATACAAGTAAGGAAACACAAACCTGATACCGATTGACATTGTAAAATCAGGACATTTGGGGAAAAAAATGGTTACAGACAAAAATACAACACAATGAGACACAGAAAGTGCTCCAGTGCATTCTCAATAAACAAAGCCAGGGTTTGAATTTGTTCTGCTTGAAGATTTCTGGAGAAGTTCCTGAAAGTTGGAAAGCCTGCGCGGATGTTAATGTTACATTTCTGCTGCCCCTTTCTTTCCACAAGGGCTTACAAGCGCTTCCTAAAGCAGTTTTCTACAATTTACTAAGATTAAACCAAAATTACATGATATTGTCAAGAATGAGCAGACAATGACACTTATTCTGTATGCATTTCGACTTCCCCAAGGACTTTTTAGAAGGAATATATTTGGCTGTTAAACGCTCCAGGGCAGCCAGAACAAGATCCAAAAGTACCGGAACTGCTTTAGGCTTCCTGATTGTGAGCACAGGCTTGTCTCCAAAAAGCTGTAGCAATAACAAAGATAATTTAATGACACATCTTGGTTTTCCAGCACTCTTCATGTGGAAGAGTTGTTTTGTTGAAGAGATGTTTCCAGCATTTGCCCTCCTCATTTCTGGGTGAAAGTAGAAAATCTTTCCCATTCGTCTTTCAATGAAAAAATCTGGGATTCACAGTCTTGCAGAGGTGAAGCAAGTGAGATTCTCAGTCCCACTGACAAGGGGTTTGCAACCAGACTCTGTTGGCACTGACCTCGTTGCTCTTCTCTAACTTGTGTGAGATGAGTTCCTGCAGGGCCTGATGAGATGGTCCTCCAGGTTCACAAAAGCTTGGATGGAACAGACAAGGTAGACACAGCATCTGGAGTGGATTTCCTGCATCTTTCACGTTACCATTTGATAGCGGAAAAACAAGCTGAAGCGCAGCTTCCTGAGAAGTCTTCGTAATAGCTTTAGTCATAAAACCGCTTAGATCAACAGAACCCAAGGAGGAGAACAAATTAAGTCTAAATTCTGAGCAACTGAAAAACTAGGGGAGGTAAAACCAGTCTGAGAAGGCTTTGCCCAGGACACCCTATGAACACTTTTTCTCCTTAAACGTTTTTTTTTTTTTCTGTAAAGTTCAGTTCATTTAAATAATATTTAACTGTACAATTTAAAATAACAGTAATAGAAAAGCTCTTCACCATTTACGTCACCTCCACTTTGGAGGAAAAGATGTCACAAGACTTATGAGAGACCCAGGACGGATGCTGAGCAGTCCTTTAATTCTGAATTCTTTCAATCACCACCATAACCTCTCTGGCCCCTGCACAAAGCGAGGGCTGAAGCACAAGCACCACCACCAAGTCGGGCACTAAAAAGAGCTGCAATGCTTTTTAGACTTTTTCAAGTCGAGGTGCAAAGGGCCATGCCCCTCCCCGAATGAAAAGCCGACAGGAAAGTTTTGAAACAATCACCTTCTGTTCCTCATACAAGTGAGCCACTCCTGGGAGAGGGCAAGAAACAAAAGTCAGCATCTTCAGCACTTCCACTAATCAGCGATAGCATTTGTTTCAAACAGGACAGATGTACAGAAAACAAATTCCTTGAGGACTCCAAGGAACTCACAAGAGAGAAAGAATAGCTTCAGAAGGCAGAAGACATTAGATATTCATCCTACACAAATAAAGGAAGAAACACAACGCTACGGTAGCAATTCAACGTTAAGATTTTTATTTTTCCTCCTTAAGCAGAGAGATTCAGAAAAGAAAAAAAGCCTATCTTTATAAATCCTGAAGAGAGAGGAGCAACCTTTTTACTTTGCCTTTCCCTTTTGTTTGTTTTAATAACGATATTAATGGGCTGTTACATCTGGGAAGAATATTTTCTGAATTATTCTTTTGTAACGTGACTATTACAGTGCCACAGAAGTGCTGTACAGGGACAGCAGTATTATGAGAACTCTCCTCTCGAGAGAATACCGGCTGCAAACAAGTTCAAACAATAACAGTGAAAGATAGAAGCAATCAAGCAAATATTAGAGAAAAACGCTTCCGTATTTAAAAAGCTTCAGTACTCCTGGATTAAAAAAAAAATTCCATTTTTTTCCTTGTCTGGATATATCATTGAAAATCCATAACCTCCATTTGTAGTTAAATTTCAAGTTATTTTATCCATTATTTGCTTTGTCCTCTCGGGTTGCTACTGAGATGCCTTTGTATAAAATAATCATTCTTTAAAATTTCCCGCAAGTTCTCTGGAAACACAGATGTTGAGCAGCCATCTGCCTAGTTTGACTTCAACTTCATAGACAATGGAAGCATAAACCAGGAAACTGGTCTGGTAGAAAAGGATCTGGAGAGGAACCTAGGGCAATAACTGACCTGTGCCATGTTCCACTGCCCAGGGATGCTGCACTGGGCTGTAGGCATCCGCAGAAACATCAGGGTTATTGAACAAGTCCTTTTTGGAAAGTGCGCTGGGACCCGTTAAATGCTTTTGAACACGTGCTGGCACACCCTATAAACATGATATCAATTTTGTGTTCTAATGAGCAAAGCACAAATTACCTTACACCCTGAGTTTATTCATCAAGACGCTGCACGTGGTACCGGTAGTCGACTAGTATGTAATGGATATGAACACCGGTTGGCTTCTTGCAACTTGGAAGTTAAATTCTCGGGTTGGTTTTTTTGGGGTTTTTTTTTTGGGGGGTGGTGGTGTTTGTTTATTTTTAAGAGAGATTCAACAAGATTAGGCATATGAGGCAGTAAAGCGGTTACTGTATAGCTTTTCCATCAACCCCAACTACCAGAGTAGAAGAAATTAGTACTCTCCCATGGAAGCAAAAGAGTAAGGAAGCAAGTGGCTCAGGAAACCTTATGTAAATAGCAATCAGATCATACTGTTTAAATTCCTCATCTCAGCTTTGGTTTACTCAGGTCTTAAGGTAATCGTGTGGCTTAATTTAATTTATGCCATTTAAACAGACCACTTAATTATATCAGCACTTGGCAGTGCTGCTCAAGTTAAAGGTCTGTTTGCAATGCTACATCTATAAATTAATTTTTGGAAGGTTCATAGCAGGACCCTATTATAATTCCCACAAGGTTTACATTTAGCATGTGTTTTGGTTTTTTTTCTTAAGATACACAGTTAAGAGGACCACTTTCTTCATGCATTTATCTGAGGACCGAGAGTTATTTTAATATGAAATATAATTTCAACGGATTTGTCAATTAGAAGACTGAATACATTATGTTTAGCTAGTGCCAGTATTGGAAACTAGCATGCACAGGCACGTAGAGGATCTATGGCAACTTCTCAGCAGCAACCCCTACTTAGTAAATGCATTAATTTTCTAAGACACGATGAAGCCATCAGAACATTAAGACCTGCAGAAATTAATAAGCATTATCTGTGCTTACTAACCCACCCTGAGCTACCATCTAGTCCCAGCAAGAAGGTATCTGTCATTTTAGTTTGTTTGGCTGTTTTACGTACAAGTTATGGGCAATTGCTGGACTCCCAGCCTTACTCTGCTGGAAGTCTCGTGCCCACAACAGGGTATAAGCACTGTGTGCATCACTGACACAGTATTAACACACAGGCCGTGAAATCCGATTCTCTCCTCCCTTACATTCATGTTACACCTGCATCACTGCACAGAATTGGGAAGATCTGTGCTGGAATGAACCAGGTGATGCCAAAGGAAAAGGAAATTGCACAGAGCACTTCCACCCGAGGACGAGGCTGATCATCATCTCTGTGGCTGTGGACAGATCTCTGTACGTGCTGAGGTAAGTCTACAGCATTCTGGAAAGGGAGAAGATGCACCGCCGCTGGCAGATCTGACGGAGCAGATCTGGTTGGCCTTAAGCATCAACAACACATGCGAGAGAAAAGACTGACACAGTCAAGGAATCCAGCACCAGGTTCCCCGAGCAGTTCAGGGTGCCAAGACAGAGCAATCCTTCCCTCCCACCGTATCTCTCAGGCTCGGTAGTGAACACTTACGGCCGTGCCGCTGGCCCTTATCCCCCCACGCCTAAGGCAAGTGGCCTTGCAGGCACAGAGCCATCCTCCTAGCAGCAAGGAGAAGGACAGAACACAAGGACCACTGGCCAGGTTCCACCGCAGTCCATCTCCCCCAACACACGGCATTACATCCCAGCAGGACCAGAGATCTTCAGTAGTTTGGCTTTCCTTTGGGGGGACGGGGTGGAGTGCCAAAGTTAAGTCTTTATGCTAACATCATTTCCAAGTCTAGAAATCCTTGGCAGCTATTCATCATGCAACACTGAAACATGACAATTTTTCAATAACACACACAAATAATTCACTAGAGAACTCTCGGCTCTGTCTCATTTTGTGGCATGTGACTGAACGTGTGATTTTCACTAGCTTAACCAAACTCCTGTTATTCATTATCCAACAGAAACGTGATGTAAACCAACCAAGTGTTAAGTTCACTAGGAAAGATGTTTGGGCTCTTGAATGGTCGTTTCCTGTGGGTACGAAATTTCAGGTCTATTTGTACTGAAACACAGAAATATTTAACAACTTCTGATCAGCTGCCTAAAGCAGCTTGCGTTCAAGAATGATACACTTGCTTTTCATCATCTTGGGATGCAGATTATTTAACTTCTGTTAGTGCTCCCAACTGAAATAGCTGCTGCAGATGAGACAGGTATTTTATTATTAGCGACGCAATTAAAACTACAAATACTTGGGCCACACCTATGTTGAAATTTCTAGTGCAGGCAAACACAAGTATATTAATGAACCGCCCTATTCAATATCCAAAAATTGCGATAACTTCATGGGAACATGCTGAGGTACTACGGAGGAGGCACAACAATAAAATGTGGAGCCCTATGGTCAAACCGCTTGTGACAAATTTCAGAGCACCCCTCAAAACCTGAGGTATTGAACTTGTACTGACAAAATCAGTAACAGAAAGCACTTTCAGTGGGGAACATAAATACCAGGATTATATTACAAACCTCATGAAGTAGTTTCGATTAATGGAACAAATTCCTCTTCCATGCCGAAGTTTCTGAACTTACCTATTTGCAGTTTGAGAGTATACAAATGTCACGCGCTATACTAACTACCTGGTAGTTACATGACGGATTCAAAGAGTCAGCGCAAATTCAGGATTTAGCAGTTCCAAGTAATCTTCATTTTCAGTCTTGTATACGATCTAATAGGTAGTTACAACAAAGAACCTTGTATTATCAAATCTGCCTTTGACATCTTGCGGGTAGAGTTGTGCAACTGCCAGGGAAAGGTTAATCAGAGCACTATTAGCTACAACCTGAAAAACCTCTGGAGGTTAATAAAGTCCAAAGTCTTTCTGTCATTCCTTTAGTGTAACAAAAGGACTACTAGGAAATAGGACAGAGTCCCCAAAAATTTCATCTACTAGGAAATAGGACAGAGTCCCCAAAAAAACACCAGCACAGAATACTGCCACATAAATTAAGCATCTGAACTAGGACACTGAAGTCTCTTTAATTAAAACAGTTGTTTTGAATTCTTTCAGGCACAACAGATTCAGCCCCTCCCTCACCAGCCAATGCTGCGTGACGACTTTTACCACTGTGGACTTTGTATGCACAGTAGGATTTTCCTAGGTCATTGCAGCTACAAAGCCTTGAGGGCAAATGTCTCAGTCCCCGGAACATCGGTGGACTTGCAGATAGAGAAACACCAGCAGCACACTGTGGATTAACAGTGAGATTTTTGTACTATTTTCAGCTGTCCATCGCCCAAACTGGCAGTGTAGCAACCCAGGCAGAAACAGTTCACAACAAGCCCTCCAGCTTGCCAAAACCCCTATTCCGAGTTTCAGACCATACCCATCTAATATGCAAGTTTATCAGCCTCACAGACAGACTTACTTGGTTTCAGTCTTCCTCTCTTCAGGTGATTAATAGCCTCTCTGACCATTTCCATAAAGTTAATATGTGGTCACGTGTGTTATAAGGTGGGTATAAATAGTGCCCTAAAATTCCAGATTTCTGTTTCATATCTTACCAAGGCATATTTGAACCAAAGGGTCTTACTAGGACTTTCATGAAGGTGTGGATAAAACAAATTGGACAGCAATTTGCTTAGGCTAAAAACATCTAAAAATATCCCCGTATTTTTTGTTCAATACACATAAGGATCACAGAACTAAAAGCAGCCTTCTGAGAAAATCTCTCAAATTAGTAGCTTAAAAACAACTTACAACTGTGGACACTAACTCGTACGATTCGATTTCTGTTGTGTTCGGGCACATATTGCACACATAGATTTTATACATCATAATCAGACAATGTATTGTAAATATAAACGCATACCTGATGCTTGCACACCTTTCTTATTCCTATCTGAAGCAACCTACAAGATCCCATTAATTTCATCAAAGAAGAAAACTGCTTTGCTTTGAACAAAAGCGATGCTGAACAAGAGTATTTCACAAGTAATCCAAATCCTCAGCAAATGCCTGCTGATGACTGCCACATGCATTTACTCCATACATTTTATCTGGCCCCTAAGAAAGCCGTCTCTAACAGCCATCTCCACTTGACTTCCAACTGATTCTTATGAATGCCCCTAACTCGACCGAGATATTTTAATGGCTAGGAAGGAGATATTCTACATGAGTTTGGGCTTTAAAATAGCTTCTTAGGACAATCAATCACTCTAACGCAGGCGGTGATGTTGAAAGCATCTTTCAGTGACAACGGCCTCTCCTGTGTCTCAAAAATAATGAATTTGCCTATGTCAAAAGTGAAACTTTCAAAAACAGAAGATTGTTTTCAGACTATCAGGTTAAGAACTTCATTAAAGAATATTGGCATATACTATAAATATCACTACAAAACCCAGGCCTACAACTTAGCTCTCCTTACATATCTGAAGGTAACAAGAGCTCAGAACAACAGAAACAAAAAAGAAAAAAGGGGACAACTGGAGAGACAACAGTAATTAGAGGAAAAAGAAATGTTATCCAAAACCACGTAACAGCCACAGCCTTGGGGAGAAGAGAAGAAACGATAGCCCTAGAGACGTGGTATTATTACTACGTGGTTACTATTCTTTTGAAGATGCTCAATTTTTACTATGAGTAATGCTAGTATCAAAATCCGGGCAGAGCAAAGAATGGATTGAACTTTTAGCCTCCTGCCCTCCTATTCCTCTTCTTCCTGGTTTGTTCCAACTACTATTTCCTTCCACATTGAGCTTCTCTCTCCCATTTCCCCACACTGTGTGGCGGATTCATCCTTCTCACAAAATGCATTTTTTTTCCTCTGCACTAAGCATTCATCATCTCTAACAGAACACAATCTTAAGGAAAGTGGAATAAAAGAGAGATTAGTTTTTCAGTTCAGACACACCTTCCAATCTCTTGGAACAGAGAAAAAAAAAAAGGGAATTGTAACAATGATATTAAGATTTTTTTCTATTTATTGATCAAAACAGTTTTGTCTGAATAAAAAATATGAAAAATGAATGAATTCTGGAAATAATAAAAATGTAAACACCAGTATAACACTATAAAAGAAAAAGAAACATACCTCCTCCACATCATTGTCCAACACTACGATTTGTAGTGGGGAAGTCAGATTCTGGTTATCAGAGATGGTTGTTCCCACTGGGGAGGATTCGAGGATGAAGCCCTCATACGCAGATCTTGTGAAATAAGGCTTCTGATTGTTCTCATCAAGGACTTCAATATGCAGATTGGCAAAGGCAGGAAGAGGATGGCCGTTGTCTTGTTCAGCCTAAAAAAATACCACATTTGTCAAAGGCTCTCAGCCAAGCAACATTACGAGCAGTTACTAACCGGTGTTGGCTTATATTTAAGAATTACAATCCAGTTATAAAAACAAATAACAATGTGTAGATCACCCTACTATGAAACTTAGCATCAGGAGAAAAAGGAACACCAAATAAAAATTAGCTAGGATGTAAGAGCAAACAGAGTTTTGGTCACAATAACCTTTTCAGTAGCCACAATGAAACTCAGAGCTATACAGGACACATGTGAACGTAGTGCCTTAAACTATCAGTATTGAGAGTTTTGGAAAATTTTCCAAGGGTAACAGAAAACTGGAATCTGCTGATTGTACAACAGAACCTACACCCACACCACCAGCAAGAGAGTTAAAACCAAAAGATGACGACAGCACACGTGGACATATGGTTCTTGCCACAGATTACTGGAAAAGCATATTGCCCTGGCTACGTCTCTTTCTCCCTCTCCCCCAAATCTATCTTTCTAGTGTTAAACGAGTGGGATTTTAATTTTGGGTTTGCCTATTTTTGAGTGCCAAGCAAATTTCCTTACTTCAGTTAATAACCCCCACTATTTAATGGCAACACCTCACCTACCAAGATTTACTCACTGATACAGTTTCACCTGATTTACTCTTACTTTCAAACTTCCTAAACAGAAAAGCACTAATTGCCCATTCCAGTGTGCTAATCCAATATAAATGCACGGTGTTGCTTGCTTTCTTTTTTTTTTTTTAATTTACTACCCATGACTAATTACAGTAAATAAACAAGGGAAGTAGAAGACAACAAGTAATTGTTCTTTAATTTATGAAGAGCAAACCAGTTCCAATTATAGTCCTGCACATGTCTCTGTAGCAAGGCAACAGTAGGGTATTGTAAGACAGTCTCCTACTCCTGTGGCTTCATTGCCAAAATCTGTAAGCACACAGACCCTGGGACTGCGACAGTAGTGCACTATACTCTCAGGTATAAAAATATTTCAGAAAAGAGAGAACAGTAGTGAAATTATTGTTGTTCAAGAACTTTTTGTTTGCCAAGATTTTACTTGCATTCTGGTATCCCCATTTCAAAACAGATAATTCCTCATTTTTCAAATCCAACATCCAAGGAGCTTTCTTCTGGAAACAAGCCGTTTTGATTTCATCAACAAGTTATATTTAAGTTCTTCTTTAGAAACACTTTTTTTTTTTTTTTTTTGGTTGCAAAATGTTAATTCTGTGTAAGGCTTCGTTTACCAAGCAACAATAGTATGCTGTTGACGATAAAAACTTCCACTGCAAGTAAAAAGAAGTATAAACATAAAAATGGTTATTTTGTCCAAAGTAGGCGATGACACCTTTCGTAATTCATGAGAACCTCATTCAAGAGGTTGACCAAGAGGTGGGCAGCAGCGATACTGGCGCAGATTTAAAAGCAACCACCAACCTATCTGCTTGTATGTGGCCATTTTCTGACTCACGAGGATAAGGTCAGGTCTGGCAAGTGGATTTACGTAAGCAGGCCCTAGTAGCTGAAATTAATAAGGCTTCTCCTAGGAGATTAATTTTTGTTAATGAGACAAAACTCTCTTGAAGAAATTGGGAGTTCTGCTAGTTAATTCACTGGCACATTACGATTTCAGTAACCAGGGTGCAGGAGGCAACTTATTTATCTACTGCTGTTCTTACATGCTTCTAGGGATACAGGATACTACCCGTGATCAAACCCATAATTGCCTCAAATAATTACTACCATATTATCTTTTTTTTTCAGCCAGCTTCAATTACTCAAATTCAAATAAAACACTTAACAAGAAAATAGTACGCCAGGCTCCAGTCCACCCAAGGAGACTGATGCTTCTGGGTGATCCCAACCAATTTTAAAGAGGTTTGCATTAGCTTAGAAAGTCTGCCTTCACACCAGTCATTGTAAGAGAATCACATCTGTTGGTTTTATTAGCATTTAGTTAGAAACCTTCCAACTGCACTGAATTTCATTCAACAGAGCAGCAATCAAACATCCCTGGGGAAATCCTGGTCCTGTAGAAGTTAACAACAACATATTTCAAATCCGATATAGCAGTAACTGGCAACAGCATTGGAGACTGGATAAGTGACTCCCAAATGCCGAACATAATTTACAGAAGTGAGATTTATTTTGGAGTTGATGCTCTACTGAATGAAAATAAACTTTGTGTGTAAAAACTACAATCACAAGAATTACTTGGAATTACTCTGGCTACTGACCCAGCAGCATGAAACTTCAAAAACGTCCTGATATAGAGGTTTTGCCCAAGTGAATATACTGAAAAGCATTGAAAAAAACTCAGAAAAGAGTCTGCTCTATGAGCAACAAATTTATACTGATCTGATTCTGTTTTATAAGCAGATCTATGGCTGAGCATCATTAAATACTCTCTTCCATTTCAAGAAAAATAGGCCTCCTCACAGTAAAAAGTTTACATACAACTGCTGCAAGTTTCTTTATAACATGCCTTGATGTTCCTTGCAACTGCTACGAAGAGATCCTAAAAAAAGGAAAACGCAAAGAACAGAGGGTCCCAATCTTCTTAACAGCTTGAACTGCCGCAATACTGGCCTTGCTTTAAAGCGTAAGTGAGCACAAACCCTATCCCGGGTTAAAAGAGGAACTATTCATCCAGGCAGGGTGTTTACTACATCATCACCACAGTACTACGGTGTCTTTCTGAAGGAAAAGAGCGCTTTAAATTACATACAGTCAGACACAAAGAAGGATGTGTGCTCCTAAGACTGGACTTAAAATTTTCATCCCTGGAGACCAGAATTACAATGAAAAGGATTCCTTCCTCAGTGTGTACCCAAAACAATTAACTTTGGCCTCCCCATTTGAGAATTGGACAGAATCAGGCAGCTAGTCCTTCAGAAAGTCACAGTCGCTTCCCAAATGCTTGTTGCCAGGAGCGAGTGTTCCTTGCAGCACCAGGACGCGACTCAACTTCACTCTTTCATTTCTTTAGCGAGTGCTCAACTGTGAGGCTACCACGTGAAAACCACCACATCCAGCTCGCCTCTTTCGCCCTTTAATTAAGTTTTGTTCCCGAAGACACCTGTATCTTCAGAGAAAAAAAGCATGCTTTGGAAACCACCAATAGAAGCGTCTCCTTTCCAGAACTAATCCAGAAATTGATGTATCAGGGTAGACTGGAAATCCCCAAAGCAACAGAGCTCGGCTCTCGGGGTGCAGTGCTCGGGCACAGGAGGCGGGATAGCTACGAACGCACTCGCTCTGCTGCCCTACCCACCCAGCTCGTCACCAGCACCACGGAGCAAACCCCAGTGCCAACCTCGGGACCCAAAATTCCTCTTCAAGGACCAGGAAGAATTTAGTACAGCAGCATCTGAGCCCTTTGCATCTGACCTGTATTTCCTAGTCAAAAAGAATGTCCTTTACAACAGGAGAAGGCAGTAAAGCAAAACACTTCTGGTAAGAGAGAGGAAAGTGCTTTAAAAACAAAAAAAAGTGCTGAAATTCTAACCAATTCTCAGCGTACCTCCCCTTAATGCTTTCTAGTAGATTTGTACAATTTCTGCTTTTCTAATCCAACCTACCTGCATGTGAGACTCTCATTAAAATTCAGTTTTAATCAGTTTTACAGACTAGTGCTATTACTTTACATTGAAACTGCTCTAACCTATAGAAAAGATAAAACACAACCTCCAGAGAGAACAGTAGCTATTTTCTGATCCTAGAGTACTCAGTTACATGTTAAAAAAAACCCAGCCCTAACAGTCATAAGAGCAAAAAGACAAATATAAGCTCTTCCTCTCTTTGAAAAGATTTAGCTGAAAGCTGGAAGGGAGAATGAATTGTTCGTTTCCTCACAAGGCCTCTTCCAGAGTTGTTCTGTTTTAAGCCACTGGAAAATACAAATAACTGTTCTTTTTCCTTTTGGCCTTTACTCATAATGGTGGGCCCAACAAAGCACATGAGGAACTAAAAAAGAAATTAGCAAGATGCTAGTTACAAATATTTGCTTTCAAACATTTTTTTTAGAAAGTAATTTTCTCTAACAGTCACTTCTTTTTTCTTTTGTTTGACACAAAGTTTCATATAAAATACGAGAAATTGATTTTTTTTCCCCTATGTTACATAAACATATTCCCAGAAGCCATGCTTAGCTAGGAGCAGTTCTTGTACCTTTGATGCATACCCTTCTTAATTCTCCAAAAATAGACAATACCTGTAATATTGTCAATTTTTGCTGCATTCCCCTGTTCCTTAATGTTTTCTTGGTTTTTTGGGGTGGTGTTTTGTTTGATTTTTGTCTTTTTAAAGAGATTAATTTATACTTAAGTTCTTCCAGACATTCAGTGGTGTTAGCAAAACCAGTTTTTCCTTATAGCGGCCTGTTAAACGCTAGCTTGGGCTTGCTGGCTGTATAGGTTGAGCACCTCTGCTTCCTAACACATATTCTGGAGCACAAAGAATAGACCATTTACATTTCTTTCAGAAAGCAAGCCACTGGTATTTAAGACACAAAGCATTCTGGCTCCAGTCCCCAAAAGCACAGGCTTTGCCATCGAAACAATGAGCAATCTTTCAAATAAACCCAGTGGTATTAGATGAACTTAAATGGCCTCCACAGCTCTTCTGCTACAAGAGCAGACTGCAGTGAAGCTGGCAAGATGGTTCAGGTGGAAGATACACAATCATAAGGAGGCACCAACAGAGCCAAAAAGAATAAGTGTGCAATGAAGCCTTCATCACAGCAACACAGGTGGTGATGAAGACTTCAGACTTCTGCCTTGTTATGAATACTACCTATGGGAGAACAGCAAGTGCCTTCGCACTACCCCCAAGATACCCAAAGGAAGAAGCACGGTATTATACTCTGGCCAACTACTGCTTTAGTTAAGCGGTTGAGTGCACCTAAGGAAAAAGAAAAAAAAAAAAAAAAGGACAAAGTAACGTGAAATCTGTTAATTCTCAAATCAAAGATGTTTAGCTACATTTATGTAATCTGCTGTGAAAAAATGTATGTGATCTGCTGCTTGAGCAGTTTAGGTGCAGTGTTGAACATGTATATGCAGTTTGCAGAATGCTTATATTTGTAGCGGCCAACACATAATTTTATCCTTACAGAAGATGACTAGAGGTGACATGAAACCAGGCTCACCAGAGATATCGTACAAGGAGTAAAGAGCAACTGACTGGGTGTTACCAACTTGAAGGAATGTTCTACACAGAAACAACACAAAGGTCACTTATTCAAAGGATTAGACAAAACAGTTCCCCAAAAGAAAGCAGAAAATGAAAGCAATGCGATACACTCCCTGAATCTTCAGGAAAATAAACAAACCCATGGAATTTTCTTTCCTGTCAAGCTAGCAGGGATCTGTTTGGTGAGATAAACTAACTTTTGACAACAGAATGACCTCCAGATGGACATCGATGCGTAGGCAAGACTCTGTGGTGCTCCTGTTGCACCATCTCTGCTCCCTGTGTTCATTGCCACTGGAAGAGGGCAAAGCCCAGGAGTGCTGGACAGACCCACGGTGCGGATGCCTGGACAGTC
>VZTL01059955.1:30105-43343 GCA_013400535.1 Scopus umbretta
CCCTTTTTTTTTTATTTTGACAGCCACAGATCACCGAGCCAACCTTCACACGCAGTTAGCAGCTGCAATGCCAACATCTCACTCCCAAGTCAAGCCAAACCCCATCATCTTGTGTATAGGCCCAGGATAATCTTTGCTGAATTGTACCACTTTATTATTAAGCTATGCATAATTTCATCAGCCATTTTATCACCCACTCATTTGCTCTCACAAAGGCCTTCAGCAATTCTACCGTCAATCCTCATCTTTACTACTAGAATGGTAGGGCTGGGGCAACAGCATCTATGCCAACCAGACGATCAACCCGGCAAGGAGATGACAACCAACAACCAAGCGAGGAAGTGGTGGACTCAAGCTGGCCACCAAAGCCTGTAGGGTTTTATGAGCAGGAGGGACCCCATAATCATTAAAGCGGGGCTGAAGGGGGACCACCCTCATATGCACATAAATTAGGGCATGCCAACAGGGCAGCGTTACAGGTAAGGCGCTCACAGCCTTTCTGTGAAGTCAGCATGACCGCATGCCCCCCCTGAAGTGTCTGTATGCTAATGCACACAGCGTAGGAGCAGACTTTGGCTTAACTCAGGGATCTGCTTGGCAGGATCCCATTGGATATGGCCTTGGAGAGAAGCAGGGTGCAGGACAGCTGGTTGACTTTCAGTAATCGCCTTCCCCAAGTCTAAAAATGGTCCATCTTGACAAGCAGGAAATGAAGGAAAAGTTGGCAGCAGGCCTGCATGGGTAGGCAAGGAGCTCCTGACAAAACTCAAACATAAAAAGGAAGCCTACAAGAACTGGAACTAGGGACAGAAACACTGTCTGAGCATGCAGGTTAGGTTTAACGTGGATGTTTACAAAAGCCAAAGCCCACCTGGAACTGAATGGCAACAAGAAAGGCTTCTACAAGTACATCAGCAGCAAAAGGCAGACTAGGGAAAACATAGGCCTGCTGCTGAGTGGGAGGGGGAGATGGGGGACATGGAAAAGGCTGTGATACTCAATGTCATCGTCTTCTCGGTCTCTACAGGTAAGACCTGAACTCAGTAATCTCCATCCGTGAGACCCATAGAAAAGTCCAGAGCAAGGAAGACGGAGGAGGATCAAGTTAGGGATATATTTAAACAAACTGGACATACATGAATCCAGGGGACCTGATGGGTGGCACTCACACATACTAAGGGAGCTGGCCAACATCACTGCAAGACCCTCCTCTACTACATTTGAAAGGCTCATGCCAATTAAGAGAGGTTCCTCAGGTCTGGAATAAAAAAAAAAGTCACTTCTATCTTCAAGAAAGGCAAGAAGCAAGATCCAGGGAACTACAGACCTGTCAACCTCACCTCAATGCTAGGGAAAGTCATGGTGCAGCACATCATTCTGGGAACCATTTCCAAACATATGAAGGACAAGGAGGAGATTAGGAGTTGTCAGTGTGGGTTTATGCAGGGCAATTCATGCTCAACCACCCTGGTAAGCCTCTGCAATGCGATGAATGGCTTGGTGCGTATGGGGAGAGCAGTGGATATTATTTATCTTGACATGAGTAATGCTTTTGACACTGTCTCCGTATGATCTCATAGACAACTGGAAAGTACGGGCTAGATAGATGGACAATGAGGTGGACTGAAAACTGGCTCAGTTGCTGGGTACACAGTGTTCTGATCCCACAGCACGAAGCCCAACTGGAGGCCAGTTAATAGAGGTGCACCCAGGGGTCAACAGTGGTGCCACCACTGTTTAACCTATTTATTAACAACCCAGTTGATGGGACCAGCTGCACCCTTAGTAAGTTTGCAAGCGATACAAACTGAGAGAAGTGGCTGATTTGCTGGATGGGTGTGCTGCCATTCAGAGGGACCTTAACAGGCTGCAGAAATGGGGAGATGGGAGTCTCAAAAGTTCAAAAAAAAGGACAATGCCAAGTCTTGCACCTGGGGAGAGATAACCCCAGGCACCAGTACACATCAGGCACCAACCAGCTTGAAAGCAGCTTTGTAGAGCAGGACATGGGGATCGGGCTGGATGAATTGAGCAAAATGCCCTGGCAGCAAACCTGTGCTGCATTAGGAAAAGCGCTGCCAGCGGGTCGAGCACTACTTAGCACTGGTGAGACGCATCTGGAGTGCTGGGATCAGTTCTGGCCAAAAAAAAAACCAAACAAAAAAACAAAACCAAAACCCAAAAAAATCCCAACTTACTGCATTTAAACATAAAAAGAAGCTCTTTTAATCCGAGAGGAATCAAACACTGGACCAGGTTGTCCAGAGAGGCTGTGGAGTCCCCAGCCTTGGAGATACTCAACACCCACTCCACCCCCAATGTGAGCAGTGGGGTTGGACTGGACAATCTCCATAGATGCCTCCCAATCTTGGCAGTTTTACGATTCTGTAATAGCTCAGGATCATAACAAGCTTTTTTATTTCAGTATTTCAACCTTTGAGATCATTCCTAAGTTTCTTAAAAGGCAAAGGGCCCCAGCCTAGTGCTGTGCTCAATGACCTACCCGTTTTTTAAAACTGATCACTCAGCCTTGCCCTCTGCACCTGCTAGCGGCTGGCAAAGCATCCTCACCGAGTCTCCCTGTACTTCCACCCTGAACAGAAAACAGCCTTTGTGCAACGAATAGACCATACAAAACACAGCACATACACACTTTACTTTCTGCCTTCAAAGTGCACGTTTGTCCACAGTTTGGTCCTGAGACCCTTGCTGAAGCTATGCCTTCTTTTCATGTAATGCAGTAAGCTTTCAACAGCCTTGAGAGCAATAGACAGGAGAGCTCAATGAAGTTCCCAACAGGAACAGAGAAACCAATTAACCTCCAGCACAAGTCATAGGAAAGCATCACTTTCTGTCATTTCTGCTGGGGTCTGTATCGGGGAAAATCATGTACCTTGCAAAGGGCTTAACTATACTGAACAGCCAATAGACATCCTGGGAGCATCTCTCTGATCCAAAGCACCTCCACCAGAAAGGAAAAGTGGCCTTTCCAGCTCCCAGGCAGTTTCTTGGGATGGGCAGGAGAACAGGTGCACAAATTCCTGCTGTGCCAGTATCATAGAATCATTTAGGTTGGAAAAGACCCTTAAGATCAAGTCCAACTGTAAACCTAGCACTGCCAAGTCCTAAACCGTGTCCCTAAGCACCACATCTACATGTCTTTTGAATACCGCCAGGGATGGTGCTTGATAACCCTTTTGGTGAAGAAATTTTTCCTAATATCTGAGCTATCACAACAGTATTCATGTAATCAAATGTGTGCACCAGTGGATGGTACTTTACATTTGTAGCCAAGCCTCCCACACAATCCTCTTTCATTAACACGGAATCTGGCCTGGATAATCCTCAGGCTCAGTCTCTACATGCATACTCAAAGCAAGTACAATTGATTTATTAAAACCTCCTGTGCCTAGTCACAGCCTACATAAATGCCACAACCAATTTGGCAGGGGGAAGCCTTCTAAAAATTGGAAATCACACTCCATTCAAAGATTCAGGCCTGAAGAGTAAACAGAGGAGATATTACTGCTGGAAAGTTCAACATCACTCCTCACAGAATGGGACCCCAAACCAATTTTCTTGTAACACTGGAATTTCAAACAGTCTGTTCAACTCTGACACACAGTGTTGACCTTCTGTTACCACCTAAACAACAAGGAAATGCAATCCCACTATAGAATTGTTTCTATGGTATTATCTGTCATGAGGTTAATGGCAGTCTGACTGAAACACCACCTGGGGATACGAGATTTTTGAGATAGGTACACAAGATACGGAAAATACTCTGTAAGGATATTCTTCACAACATTCCGCACAGCTGCGGCACGGTGTTGAAGTACACTTCTGTTCCCACCACTGTTGGGAAGGCACCAAAAACCCCAAGCAACTCTGACACAAAGCAATTCTGTTTGTAAGAGTCTATTTCCTAGGGAGCTGTAAAACTTTCAGATCCAAGGAAAAGTCTCTTTAATAGCCAGGCTACAAATGTTATTTGAAGCAGGGAAACTCTACACCACCCCCACCCCCCTTTTTTTTAAATCTAATTGGAGAGTTTTATTGAGATGTCCAATTTACATGAATCCTTCCCAATTTCCCAATGGCACAATTACAATCAAATACAATAGACAGTGGTTCGAAAAGTAACCATACAGGTTGTACAAAAACCAACTCTAAAAGTACATTATACATTTATTTCCCCAGTACACAGGTGTCCACATGAGATTAACAAAACATTCCTCTGTTTTTCACCTCACGTTATAACATAAACAGTATTTTAGGCATTAATCCAAGTATCCCCGTGCCATTAAAAATGAAAAATCAATTCTTGCAAGAGAAATAAAATTCCTATCCTGATTTCGAATCTGACCTGCATGCATTTTCTTTACACTGGAGAAAATCTGAGGTATTGACTGTTCTAGGTAAATAACATAGACTAGAGAGATACAACCGTAAAGTGGAAAGGTATGCCGATACTTCATCAGCCTCAAAATACTTCCAATCTTTTTTTTTTTTTTTTCCTTTCTTTTCCCTATTGCAACTCCTATGGCTTTTACAGCAATCCCAAATGAAGAAAATTCTTGATTCTTCCTTACTGCATACCAATCCATTGCAATATTGATGTGCTGGAGAACCAGAGCTGACTTCTGGCATATATTATTCAACTGGTTATGCAACAGTTGCTAAGAAAACACTTTCCCTACCTCCTTTACTCTGTATTACTACGCATATTTTTAGTAGGACCAACTTGGGTCTTAACAGAGTCGACAAAATTTCTGTCATCACAGTGAATAACATAACTATTTGTTTATTTAGAGGAGGATCACTTTTTGCTTTACGAGACACTTAAATAATCTAAGAAGTCATGATGTATTTCAAGCATTTTATAAAGCAAAAACTCTCTACAATTTGCTAGTGACAATTTCTCCCCCAAATCTCCTCACAAGCATTCTTTGGGCTGGATCGACAAGCCCTTCTGGCAGTATAGCTCCTCAGCCTACTCCAAAAGCCACGTCACTCCCTGTGAACTAAATTACCACTCGGCATGAGTACTTGTATCAAAATCTGGTCTCTTACAGGTGTGGTATATTCCTCTGTAGTGTGCAGCATTTGCATTCATTAGTATTTCATTGGCTGTGTAAGCTCATCTAGCCTTCAGTAGTCCATCTACTTTGGAAATTGATTTTAATAGAACCGTCAGGTTAGATTTTGTCTGATTGATAAATAACCGATGTTCAAATAGGAAAGGATCAAAGTGCATCAATTTGATTAATTTTCCTATTTGTTTCATAATATACATGCTTAAAAAAAAAACAACCAACCCAAACCAAAACCAAACCAAAAAACCCCCCTCACTAGCACTTTTTAGAGCTAGTAACAAGAACGTAGTCTCACGTCTCCAGTGCATCGGTCATGTTTTTTCCAGAAAGCTGATCAAAGCTGCTGCCATTTTCTTCAAGCAGCTATGTCCCCTTCTACAAGCAAAGAGGTGTCAGAGGTGAAGTTAACTATGGAGGACTAAACAGATTACATGCCTTCCTCTTACAAATCATTGTCCTCCAGGAGAAAGATGGCTACTGTAGTGACGACGCTAAGGAAACGTAGTTTTAATAGGTTTATTATTTTATTGAGAATCTCAGGAGATGTTTCAGCAAGGCTGCAGATCAAAGATGCAATTATTTTTTTAGCCTTTGGGGTTGCTGAAAGTGTGCTCCCTCTCACTGTAGCTTTGGTTTGATTTCTCCAGCAACTGTCCTCTGTAAAGCAGGACCGTCTGCTCCAGAGGAGATCGTTCTCTCTCCATATTGTCTGCTCTCCAAAGAGACACCCAAGTCCCTGCCTTTATGGACATATAAATCTTCAAATGACACGCATATGTATTTATAAATAAAACTTACTCCAAAAGCAGAAATTGATTTCAAAAAAGGAATTACTATTATGGGGTGTGTTTTTGCATCTCAGGAGCAGCCTTTTGTAACAGAAGCAACAGTAAGCAAAGGGAAACACTTAGGATTCATAATGTTCACAGCCTTACACATTTTGGGTCTCATATAGACTCTATTTTGAGTTACAGTATTATTAACACTGGAAAGCCCTTTCAGTTTACAGGCTCTAAATCCACATGCTTATTGTGACAGCCTTGCAGTTGCCACATGGAAATTTCAATTGGACACACAAAAAACTACATGTTCTTTTGTAAAAGCCCCTGCTGCTCTGCAGGGAATGGAAGTGACAGGAGCTTCCCTAGGAGGGCCAACAAGTTTGCCTCCTTGCTTATCATCAAGTATCTTCTGGAGAGAGCAGGGAGGCTGAAAACATACGTTTCTTATTAGGAACTTTATCTTTTTCCATTGTCTACCTATTTGAGAATTCAACATTTATCAGCAATGCAGTTTTTACACCACAGATGAGCACACCAATTTCCCATCCAGCTTACTTCACGCATTCTAATATTCAGGTATTGACTTAACCACCTTTTCCATTTCACTATTTTCCGTAATATCTTGGCAGGAAAAAAAATTGATCTTCTGATATCAGAGGGAATATTTTAAAGATTAAGTTCAGCTAGTCCTGCAAAACCAGCATATTTTCTGTTTAAAGGGAAACATCACACATTCCACCCCTCCAGAAGAAATAGAATCAGACTGAACAACTTCAACATGGCGAGAAATGCAAACTTGAGAATATGCAAAAGAAGAATCTGAAGATTCTATTTGGCACAAGCCCGAGACATTATACCAGTTCAAAAGGTCCCTGAAGAACACAGCATTAAAACTTTTATTATTCTAGCAGGTGGCACATTATCATTCTTACAGACTGATAATTTTCCTTATTATCCCCTTGACTGCACATATAACACAGCAATATGAACCTAATAATGCCTATAAACATTTCCATTAACAACAGAGCTTGCTATTTAGGCACACAGAATGTGGTACCAGACTGGTGTAATTGATTTTTTTTTTTTTTTTTTTTAAATTGATATATTGTGCTACTGTATGTAGCTGCTGAATTTTGACAACAACAACGAAACCAAAGCGCTACAGGGCTTTAACCCATAACTTCTTAGCGTATTTATTTCGGTATTAATCCACCTAAGTTTCTTCATCTGTCCCAGTGACAGCAGAACTCCACAACAGTATTTAAGCTCAAAAATAGATTACCATAAAAGAATCCAATCACAAATTATTTCACTGTAAGCATATACAAGCTTTGTACTCTGAGGCACACGCAATCAACTGAGGTAGGAAATTAACACAAGTATTTAAAAAGGTGTTGAGTTATTAAAAATGCCTGTAAGCTGCAATTTTATCTCCTCTTCTGCCATACTATAATCAGTTATATTGCTCAGAAGATACAGCAAGGACCTGTATATTAATAAACTTATTATCATCTTCCCGTAGAAACCGCTGCTCTCTCCAAGATGCACAGGAGGAGCCTGCAGATCTGTCCCTAACCCTCCTGTGCTTAATAAATGCTCAGAATTTGTACAAAAAAGAAGACATCCCACAAGTTACACAGGCAGTAGCCACAGTCAGCTTTTGCATGGCCATGCCACAAGCACACTTGGGGACCCAGGTCGCTCTGTCACATCGTATATGTTCCTTCATCCCTCCTTATTTTGAGAGCAGAAGTGTGTAGCATTGCTCCTGCTGCTCCCAAATGCTTGAAAGATTGAGCTTTGCTGTGAAAAAAAAAAGAACAAAATTCTACACAGACTCTCCCTGAGGAAGGATAGCAAGCGTTTTGGTCTGACTGCATGACAGGCCAAAAGCATCGAGGCTGGGAGCTAGCAAAACTACGCTGCACGATTTCACAGAGGTTCAGAGGCTGCTACAGAAGGGGCTGCTCTCGCCAAAGGGACTGCCTGCTGCCAGCGCCACCGCTAACACCCCCCCCCCAAACATGAGCGGGTAGGAGAGGCAAATAAATAATTCTTACCACGCGAGTGCAACCCTTGTACTGAGAAATAGATTAAATAATACTAACGGACAGCAGGGGCTTTATGACATCCCTGTGGAAAAGCACGCTGCAGTTTGGAAAGCCCACTCTTTATCCTGCATGAAACACGTTGATACATATACAAGTGGTCTACTACTTTAAAACAGACTACTGCAATTCCTCTCTCTTTTATTTGCTCCTCTGCTAACCAATAAATACAGCAAAACCTACACAATCTTCTTGTCATTTGACAACAGCTGTAGGGACAACTCCAGACTGTCTCCAAAAGAACCAAATGTAACTCTGCTCTATTCTCATTACAGACTGTCTGTACTGAACTTACTTTTGCAGTCCATTCAGCAAACTTCACCAGCAGCAAAACTTACGGCTTTGTACAATTTTGCTCAAAGTAAAATTAATAGCTTACTACAGTTAACAAGTTTAGCAATTAAATATTGATATCATCACCTCCCATTCTTTTCTTCTTAATCCTCAAATCATCAAAGCAAGCAGCAAATACTGCAAATATTTTATACTTGCAAAACTGGGACTCGGTAATCAGGAGAAGATACATTTTGAGATTGTCTGTGAAGACACACTCTTCACAACTAACTGATACTGCTTTGATCACCTGGCTCAGTTAAGAACTGCAGACTGTTGTCAAGTCAGACTGTAAAATTAAGGACAAAGCAGCACGTACAAAAGAGAAGGGAAGCCAACTCTCCTTAACAACAGTAGGATTTGAAAAAGTCGATGCCACAGAATTTATGTCTTTTCCCAGCAGCAGGAGCTGCATGAGATCAGCACTGGTTGTGTTTCAGAAGCTTCCTTGTTATTCAGTAGCGGAGCTCTGGAGTGATCTTCCTTCCCCCCTGCCCTGAATCATCCCTGAACAAAAAGAAACCACCTAAAAAACCAAAGCAAAACAAACAAACCAACCAACCAACCCAACAAAAAACACCATGCAAAAATTGCTACAATATGTGGAGATAATTTTTGTTCTCCTTGCTCCCAATACTCAGTAGTCAATTATTTGTATCTATATGATTTTCTAGCATGGGTTGTGAGCTGGAAAAATTGTGAAATATAAAACAAGTGCATTCTCAGGACAACTGAGTTCGTAAAAAGCAAATGCACAAGTGGTACCTAGTTTGTTCATACAATATCAATATAAAATGAAATGGCAGAACTCTATGAGGATCCATTCCCTTTTCAAAAATACTTCACACCCCCCTTCCCCGTGATTGTGCTAAATGGCGCCTGACAGGCTAAAAAATAAAAAAGAAAAATGCAGGAAAGGCAAGCAAGCCCACCCCACATTTTCTCTAGAGCTTTTTGTTACTAAGTGGTTTCTGAAAGCATATGGAAATACGAATTCAGCCAAAATTACCTTAATAACCAAGTCAAACTTCTGGTGTAAATCCCTGTTTATTGGCTTTAGGAGTGTAAGTACAGCTGTTGTGAGATTCATATGGAAATACTGTGGATAATCCTCAGGAGTACCTGTGAAAAAAAGACATTGAGGTTTGAATAAATGATGTTTCTGAAAGATTTAGTTAAACAATGTATTTATTTTACTCATTAGTCATCAAAGGAACAAAAACTAATCCTGCTATTATAAGGATAAACTATTACATCATGTGTACGTGGATCTCAAGGATACTACTAACATCATGCATTTAGTATTACCATTATTTCCTTACTCTCCCTAACCATGAAGATTCTTCTCAACTGGGAATCCCTAAATACTTGCTAACAACAGGAGCCCAAACACGCCTGCAGCTGGTGGAAATTCTGCTTCTGGGCTTCCAGGAGATATGTAAAAATCTAATCAGATAAGAGGACGTATGGAGAAACCAGCTTTCACTGCAACTCATCTTCCACTTGTATCCACCCAACTTGCTAAACGCATACCACTGAGATTTTCTCTCTCCAGCTCCGCAGGACCTTGCCCCTGAATTATCGCTGGAAATACGCTGGCATGAGTCACAAAGCAGAGAACACTATGAACCGTTTCTTGAGTGCACACATTTACACGAAGAAAATACACAATGGGGCGATGGGACAGGGGTGTTACCACTAAGTTCATGATAGCCATGTTAGTGCTCACAGATGAGGCCCTGATATTTGCAATTTAAAATGCCCATTTGAAATACCTTGGTTCTTGCAGCCCTGTGTTGCACCTGTGGGCAAGCTCTTTAATGCATTATTAACAACATATACAGAAGTAACAACAACAGACATCTTCTTTTAGAAATCCTTCCAAGAAAAGAAGTTTCTCATCAGAGAGGAAGCACCAGATGAAACCTCATCTGTAGCTAAGAGCTTCCATTTATTGTCAGCAGTAAAGTGTCTTCATGGCTGTGAGTTTCCAGGATACCTTCCAACCCAGTTAAAACAGCAGCAGTCAGAGCCTGCATGGATTTGCGAACCCATGGAGATCCAGCAAGGGCTATGCAGTGGATGGAGACAGCTGGGACCTCGCTGTGCCTGGCCTCCAGGCTGGCCAGCGAGGCAGCTGCAGCCCAAAAAACTTTCCTATGGTACCATGCTCAAGCCAAAAGGCTCTAGCAGCATAACCTGACACAGAAGGAGGTGAGAATTAAGCTACAGTGATTTCGAGCCGCGTGGCTCTAGAAGAAAATACACCAAAAAGTAGCAATGGTGGAACATTAATTGCCAGGGCAGGATGAAGCAATAAGCGTATGGGATACTGTTCAGCAACAGTCTGGCGCCTATCAGGAAACAGAGGATGTATCTTTTTTTTTTTTTTTCCTAAAAGAAAAAGGGATGTTCTCTCCTCATTTGCATGGCAGAAAACTGTATCCGCCTTCTCCAGCCTCTGTGTCTCATCCCAGTTTGTGCTGGTTTAACTGTCTGACCTTCCCTGAGCTAGCCTGACTCTCGGCTGGGGAGATGTGAAGGCGCAAATCTGAACAGAGCAGGGCTCAGAAAGCCAAAGTGTTTAGAAACAGCATTAACTCTGGCATCTCACAGCGTATCAGTAATTCTAAAAGTATTCGAAGAAACCAAAATACAGATTACAAGTCTAAGATCACGAGTCATTTTAGGTCTAGGAACAGTCCTGTGTAGCAGCTGAGAGGCAGAAAGCCTCCTGGCTGATGGTATAAATGCCCCAGTAAGTCCTCTGAGCTCATCAGTTACTATATCTTCAAGCAGCCACGAGAGCAGGACAAATATTGCCATGCCAATACAATGTAACAGGGCGTAAGATTCACCGCAGAAAAGACCACTTTTCTGATAAATGATGCTATTATTTGTTCACCTTTCAAGTGGAATGATTAGAAACTGCTTTTAGAAAGTCAGTAGGTATCCCAGGAGATAGGTTACTGTCCAGACTCATGTGCAATACTTCAATTTGCAACTCATCGTACGACAATCATTTGCTGTACCGTGTGTATAGTCTGCATATATATATAGTGTGTGTATATATTATGCGTGTACATATTCTGCAAGTATCTCTGTATATGTGTATACCACACGCCCAGAGAGCAGTTACAGGAAGAATTGCTACGGATTATTTTTTTCTATTACACCACCAACATAAATGCAGAGTTTCCAGCTCCGAGTCCTCCCTTCCCCCCCTTTTAATTTCAAGTCCTAATTAACTGATCTAATTTTTAAGAGCACTAGGCATCCAGCAGGAGCTCCAAGGTTTTGGCAAGTAACAGATTGCTGTTGTCTTAGGAGGCTGCACGTCACAAGGGCTGATGCCGAAGCTAAGAAAAATCAAGAAATGCAGGACTAAATGCAGAAGTAAAAACCAAGACGTTCCCTGAAGGAGAACAAATACATAGGGGAGGATGGAGATGGCTGTAAGAGGCACAAAGTGATCTACAGCAGGGAAGGTGATGCTAATATTGTGTGAGGATGCCACAAAAGAATAAAAAAAAAACCCAAAAAAACACGAACCCAAACAACAAACCACAGGTAAAGGAGGAAAAGACAGCCAGGAGGATGATGACAAAAGTAAAGATTAGTGTATAATAAAGCTGGATTGCCTGAATCCTAACTGGTGATGCCTGCTCAGCTGCTGCCTACCACGGGAAGAGTCCAAACTCCGGGATAGCTTAAGTTCTGAAAGTGTTCCAGGAACAGATACATCTGCTTCTGCATCACAAAAAGATTTGTATTTTGACAGAGCAGACCAACCCTCAGGCGGCACTGTTGCCTGATCTGCTTCCAGAAAGGAGAAATTGCAACTGGAACTATGTGTGTTCACAACCTGTCCTCTGCATATTACAGGCAAGCACTACCGGCCAGAGAACCAGTCCCAGAGCCCCTACACTGCCAGTCTCTCACGAGTCCAACGTGCAAGATGTAACCCAGGAAAAGCAGAGAGGTCTAAAGCTCTGCGGATGAGCTCCGAGTCTCCTGCCTCCAGAAATTCATCTGGTCTGTGTGTTTGGAGAGGTCTAGGGCATCGCAAGGTGGCGGGCCAGCACACTCGGCAGGTCCATAAGCCCTCTTTGAGACAGGAGGAGAGCGCACAAAGGGTGGCATGGGGTTTCTTTTCTGTACTTTAGCAAGTGGAGAGGAGACTGCACTGTCTGCACCAAAAATGAGCACTCAGTACAGAACAGATCTCTGGCTACACTCTTTTGGCCCAGGCAACAGCAGCAGTGAGCTGACTGTCCAGTTGGGAACATGAACTCTTCCACCTTGATGATCTTCCAGCAGAGGGGAATGTCCACAAGGGGAAGAGCACTCTTAGGCTTGCTTTTCTTGGAGCCAGAGGACGGCTTTTGTGGGACATGTTGCCTGCCAGGCACACGCATCAGGGAGCCCACAGCACCGGAGAGAAATCCCTGAACATGTTGTTGTGTTTTTTGGCTCTTCATTTAAATATCAAACAAATAGAACACTTAATTGGTCCAAATCAGCAGCAGAAATCAGAGATAGTTCCAGGGTCAAAACCAGAAGCTGATGATTTAAAGGAAAATTTGACTTTTCCCAAGAACCAGTCCCAGAGAAAAGAAAGCCTTAAAACTACTAATAAAAATAGCTAAGGAAAACCTTCAAACAGGGCTGAGCAGTAAATACAAGAGTAGCACGTGCTGTGATGCACTAACACTAAGGAAGAAAAAATAGGATGAGGCTGAAGATGAGAGAAGGTGAGCTGGCTTCTGCACCCTCGGTACTGCACACACACTACATGCAAAGGGAGGGGGGCTGGCTTACACACTGGTGTACGCCAGACATTACACGAGGGCTTACTGCAATGATCCCAACATATTAACATTCCTGGAAGTCAAGGACTGGAAAAAATAGTGCATGGG
>VZTL01059956.1:4655-18954 GCA_013400535.1 Scopus umbretta
TTAATAATCATTGTCTATTTACATCTTACTGACTGAAATTCTAAGGTGTTATCTTGGTAAGCTCTGACCTCAAGAGAAAATCTTCAATGCGTTATCTGCACAAAGTCTCCTTTGATTCTTCAAAATTAATTTGGCGACCTAGCATGCACAGTCTACTCTTTCAGTTACTCAACAATTTATTAAAATTATGCCGGTCTTAAACAATGTCAGTATTTACTTTTCACTCAGCATACAAATTATTCTTCCTTGCCTTACCAAGAGGCATGGAGACTTTACATAGTAGTAAGGAAGAGGAACACAAAACATGCACAAGCACTGGTAGTGAAAGCAAACTTGGGCAACATGTTCATAAGCTGTCAGTACTTCAGTGCCCCTAAAGGCCTGTAGAAAGACTTGCATTTGATTATGGACATGGTACAAAGCGCAGATGTATTTGGATTCTAGGCTTTTCCAACTGCTGACAAATGTTTAGGAAGTCTTTGATACAGATTGATGACCTACATTAGCATTTAAGCATGTAAACAGAACAAATACAGAAAAAAAATTTTGTAGCTTCAGGATGTTAAATAATATACCAGACTTCCCTTTACCAGAGGAGAAAGTTGGAGGTTAGTTTCAGCAAGGCATTTTTACACACATAGATAGTTGTTTTTGTAGTACAACCACAGGTGATTAAAAAATATCAGTCAAGAAAGTTAGCTAATTAATTTCACCTTTTCCTTTATTCATGAAACATTAGCAATATTAACAACTAACAATGTTTCTTTTCTTTAAATACGTATTGGAGTAAAACCAGTTCTCTGTGAATATCAACATTTTAAAATTTGTATAATTGACTTGCAATTATCAGATAACAATGTCTGCTTTTGTTTTGTAATTAGATGAGAGTGCATGTTTACCTAATTCTCATGTATCTCAAGAAGGAATTTTACCCATTTTTTCTTTAACTTCATGTCATTGCTTTACTTTTCTGTTACATTATTTCTTTTAACCAGCTGGACAGCTGAATTTAATATTTCCCTTTGCCTTTCTCATCTTGGATCTCCAATCACTAGACAAAAGGAGATTGGCAATTATTAACTGGGAATTGTCTGTAGCTGTTTTACAATTTAAAAATGCTGTATAAGTCCCATTATTCTTAAATGTCCTTTTGCAGAAATTGAGATGCTATCATTTTCTTAACTATATTTCCCTAGTCTCATCCATGGAACTGTTAAAAACAGCAACAGCCCTGATGCTGACTCATTCCCCATTGCTTCCAAAGACATTTGTGTTGAATGGATATGAACAGTAGGTTTAAAAGGTATTTCACCCATAAACTGAGTAGTAATGCATTACTTTTAATTCCACTTCCAGAAGGTTGTAAATCAAAACTGCAAACTTTTTTTCCCATAATTTTAAGAAGGGAATCAAACTTGGTATTTTGTTGGTATGTTTAAATGAGAGGCAAGTACCTTGCCAAATTTGAAGAGATTTTAAAAACTTTTTCTTTAGAAAATCTAAAAATATATAACTTTTACTATATAGTTCTGTAACACCTATTTGGCAAAAGCAGGTGGTGCACTGGGTTGTAGGCTTTTGTTCTAGTAATAGAATCTAATAGTTTTGGTAGGAGCTCAAATTGACACTAAGTTAATTTGCTTCTAGCCAGTATTCCTACAGCATTTTATCCCAGTGTATCCAAAACAAGTGAAAAAAGCTTGTGTCTTTTTTTGGTCTTCTTAGAAGACAGCATTTGTGAGGTAATAATTCCAGGCCAAATTGCTCCAAACTAAACACCATAGGTGTCTTAGTGACAAATGAGCTGGAGAAGAACTTTCTTCTATAAAGTCTTGGAATGATGCCTCCCTCACAAAGAGTAAGATTGGAAATGTGAGGTTCCCCACTCCCTTGTGCACCGTCTTCTTTTTCCCTAGAACAACAGAAAGGAGAAACAGAAAAATAATATCTGAGATGCTCATCTGCAGGCATATGCAGACTAGCCAGAACTGTACTGCATTTTCTAACATTGCAAGGGTGTTGGAAGACATGTGTTTTTCCTTAATGCATCTACCTGTCTCATCCACATCCCTACTCCCTCCTCAAAATAACTCAGCATTGTAACAACCACCATTTGGCCTTCTCTGGTAAATGGCTTGTATTTTCTGGTGAACAGCCTGTCCTATTGACTAATTTCATGTAGCTAAAATTAAAATCAGTACTCAGCTTTGCTTTACTCAAAAAAATGGCTTTCTAACATAAATTGGTTTCTTTTTGTATGTGAGAAGAGATAAATCACTGTGTCAGAGAGACTTCAGTCCCTATAATACCAGTAGTATTACAATCATAAAAATAGGGCTCTGTAGCGGCCATCCCAATTTAGCTAAAGTATTGCTCTCCTGACACTGTCATTATAGGAACACAGAGCTCTTCCTATTCTCAGCTCCCACTTGCAGTTTATAAATAGCTGTGGTGCTCCGTGCAAAAACAGGTTGCAAATAAGATGGAAGGAACCAGCAGTGGGAAATAACCTACCTTTTTGCTGGGGTCTAATTATTGTTTGTAATGCTGCAATGACCAGAGTCAAGGCACTTGAGTGCCCTGTGTGCTTTAGAAATGGACTATGTTCTTTTTCTCTTCTTCAGGATGTTGTGGAAATGATTCATAAAACAATATTAAAGTGGAGTCCAGTAATGGTAGGTTGATCAAAAGAATAGTTGAGATTAAAAATAATTTCCTCATTTTTTTTCTACACTACCGCTGCTTCACATTTCTTCAGGCAACATTTCTGCCTGGCACTGATACGGGAAGAGAAAGCTTGGTGGGATGAGGGTAAAGGAGCACCTAGCATCACTATGGCAATTAGGAGGTAACTGGCGTGCTCAGTGGCAGCTGTAGTACAAAGAGGACCTACCATCTACAGCCGTTGGCCCACAGCCCAAGTGATCTGGCCTGCCTGAGGAAAGGCACCATGAAATTATACTTTGTCTGGCCAAGATCTGTGGCACAAAGAACAATTTGTATAGGAAGCAATGATCTTAAAAGTCCCAGTAAAAAAATGCTGGACTTCTACCAAGCAGCATATTGGAATCTTCGGGATCTTTTCAAGAGATAAGTTTCCTCTTGCAAGGGAATCGCCCTACACATATATTCTTTATCCTCCTTGACTGTTTTTTTTTAGAGAGATGCTATTAACCTTGCAAAAAGGCAGCAAAATCCAGTAAGCCTACAGTCACAGTTCTTCCCCCAGAAAGCTCACCACAGTGTCTACTAGGTCAGCTGGAAACCATTAGCCTAAAATCACATTGCATCCTCTATTCAGAGAAGATCTGAAAAAAGATGCAACAAAAATATACGAGCACTTAGTTCCAGGAGTAGTTTTCAAAACTGAGGATTTGGCATCCATATGACATATATAGCACATAGCTATATGTAAGTTACTCAGAATGACAACATAAAAATTTGAGACCCTGCTGCCGAGACAATAAAAAATCCTGAGGATAGTGACATGTCTGAAATCCATCCTCGCCAGAAATGCTGCATGTAATGCCAGACAACAGTAAGGCATTCCTGTCCACTTGTGATCCCGTCATGAATTCTTGCTTGACAGTTGGCTGGACCTGGATTTATTTCTTTCCTTCCAGACTGCAATGGAATGGTTTCTGCATAATTGCCTTGAGGTTAACACACTGCTAAGGGAATGATTGCCTTGGGTTTAAAATTTGTCTTTAATCTCAAACCCATGTTTCCTTTTTTTCTAGAGAATTTTCTAATTGACACACTACCTGTAGGAGGTAAATAAGGTTCATAACACATTTTAAAAGGAGGCAGAAAGCAAATTAGGAATTTATGAACTAGTCTGCCAACTGCAGTACTCAGAAAAATACTGCAATAAACAACCAAACAATTGGAAGGTCTCTAAGGCATAGCCTCAGAGATTTGTAGGGATTCCCCTACATTAAACCAATTTGATCTCCTCCTAAACCAGGAATAGGCCTTGTGGATAGGAGAGAAGCAGAAAAGATCATATGTATTAACTTGTAAAAAGGTTTTTGATACTTTCATGAGACTTTATTTCAAACAATCAAACAATAATATCTTGAAGAAACTAAATTGAGATGGATGCAAAAGCACTTGGGAAACTATTTTAACTATTTTTTAAAAGAAAATTCAAAATTAATAGTTCATTGTCCAAAGGGAGGGATGACTGAGTATAAAACCACACTAATCTTCCTTATAACTGGTACTATTCAATAATGTGTAATCTGTAAATTAGATTATAAAATAAAAGAGTAATTTATTACAGTTGTATTTCTTATTAGGTTTTGGAGAGTGTATAAGCAGATTTAATGATGGAATTGGAATTTGAATGCTTGAACAATTTGGAGAGAAGTTCAATGCAATAACAGAAGACAAGTTCAAAGTATCATTCTGTTTAGGGTTTATCAAAAGTATAAATGCAAGATGACTGGGCAGAATTTCTTCAAAAAAGAATCTGGGAGTCACTGATGTTCATAAGCCAAGAGGAATCAACACTGCCTAACTATTCTGAGAAAATAAATCGTACTGGGATGCTTAAATAACATTGTTGCAGACAATGCAATATGAAGTAGTGTTTCGATCCCCACAGACACGGATAGATGCTCAAATTGAAGTACTGCACCCTGTTTTGGGCATCTAACTTCAAGAAAGGAGTTGGACCAACCGAAGCAGGAGAAGAAGCAAAACACTTACTCGGGAGCAAAAGACTGAAGGAACTAGGTTTGCTTAATTTCAGAAGATACCTAAACCTATAGAACTCCAGCAATGATTTAGGCAGCCAGTCCACTAGTTGCTCTATAAAATGACCAAAGCTGTGTCTGAAGTGCTGTGAAGTACTATCTCCTACATACCATGTCTAGCTTACTTCCGTAAATAACCCCATCATTAGAAATGTAAAATCAGCACAAAATGCACAGAAGAACACAGGGCTGAAGCACGCATCCCAGACCTTGAAACACTAAATGCAAATTAAAACAGATCTGGCAAAAAAAAAGGTAGTAAGTTTAAACTGAAACGTAAACTGGAAGAAAAAAAGAATATTAATTTAATATTTAAAATATTTTAACCATGCTTGGAAATATAGGTAAAAAGATCACTTTTAGCCCTTTTAGGTCAGGGGAATCTTCATTGAAAACCAAGGCACTTATGCAGCAAGCCTCTGTTTTTAACCAGGCAACTAACTACTACTAAGAGGAAGGAGGGCACTAGCAAAGCCTTCCTTACACTGATTGGTCCAGGAGATGAACTTTGACAAAGGGTCATTAAAAACATTAATTTAACTATTAATTTAAACTTTTTTTTGTATTGTATTTCATATTTAGAAAGGTCTTAATACAAAAATCAGAAGTTACCATATATTTTGTCCAGTGAGCAGAAAAAATGCTTACTTAAATAAAGAAAACTTTATTTTGGATTACTGGACCTCCCTCCCAAATTAGAGGGAGATCTCAGACATTACTAATCAACAAATATCACTTATTACAGACATCAAAATGTGTAGAAAATGGTGCTTCCTAAGGTCTGTATTTCATGTTAAAAGGCATGACAAATGTAAACTCTTTGTTCAAAATCATACCTGAAATCTTTTATTTCAACACCATGTATGGCTGAAAATACGTTTTTAAATCAATGTTTTGAGACTGAGCTATTGCACCTTTTAGATAAACAACAGAAGGCAAGGCCTCAATTTGGCTTACAGAAGGCAGTAGTCAGAATCTAAATTCCTCTTTTTGTGTCACACTAACTAAAGTTACGTCCATAGTTCAGATCAAGTACATTCACAGCATAGAGCTTCATCAACTCTACAGTCCAGGGATTTGTGCCTTCTAAATTTACATTAATCTCATTGCCAGCCTTTTAGTGTCCAGTCTTATGCTGAATTGCTTAAAATATGTTTGAAATACACTATACCTCCTTGCTCTTTTAAATCCAGCAATAACAATAAATTAGTAGTTGTTAATGCACTGTCCGGGAATGCTTGAGACTTCTGTTTAAATCATTACCCAGAAACAAACAGACCTAACTTAAAACCAGGTTCCCATTTCTTTAATCACTGATCTGTCCTGGACCATCCTGGACCACCAATGATACTTTTCTACTATGGATATAACACATAAATAAACAATGAGTCAGAGACCAAAAGAGTAAGAAGGTAGATATTTAGCTAATAGGTATGGCACATGTGTTCCAGCAAAGGTTTTTACATCTTGTTGGAGAGTAGAAGAGTAACAGGAGAGATCAGAAAGCCCTAATCACTCACTATATACTAGAGATGCAATAAAGTCTGAGGATTAAGGGAGTCTTCTGACAGATAACAGGCTCAAATCTCAGCAGATGGAACTGAGGGTTAAATTTAAGGTCTTGTAGTCCTCAACAAGTGCCCTGACCCCGCAGCATTAGGCCAATACCATGACACAGTTGTATTTGGAGACCATGCAAGGTCCTTAATTTATTTTGTTTTTCTTAAAAATGCATAAAACATTTCAGGTCAAATGCACCTTTTTATACTGTAAAAATGAAATTATGATGGTTTCTCTTCCTTGTGGTCTCTAAATGTTTTCAAGGTAAGGATAACAAAGAACTAAAACAGATGGTCTAAGAGGTTGTAGTATCCCAAATATTGGAGCACGGTCAGGAAAGATTAGAAAACTATCTGTCAGGAGTGATGCACTGATCCATAACCCTTTGGACAGGAAAATGGACTGCGTGACTTCCCGAGGTTCTTAGCTAGCCCCATTTTCCTCTGATCTTCTGTCCTTCAGAAGGGATCAGACCGGTTTTAGTCTTAGCAAAAGGAGAAATTTTTCCTACAGGCTTAAACATTACAAGTTAATTTGAAATATAAGAAATTTAGATTCAACTGCAAAATTTGAAATATGGACATATGTTCTTAGGGTTTGCAAGTACTCTACCTGTCATTTTAACTCAATACTCTAACTACAGTATTACTGTTTAAGTTAAGGATGATGAGTTAAGAGAATGTATTGAATTCTTGCAGAAGAAAGGTAGAAAATCACCTCCTTGTGGAATAGCAGACACATTGTGTCAACTGAACGTATTTATCAATAGTCACATTTGATTGTACTGCAATTCTACCAGTTTTCACAAGCTAAGTGGACTAAGGTCTATTTGGTGTGCAGCACAACTCAAAGTAAAACATCAGGCAGAGTATGGGAACAGATACTGATGACTCAGAAGATACGCTTTCCTCTGACTCAGGACTAAGCCAGACACCTAGCATGGGTTTAGATATTGATGGGGTAATTTTTTTCAGATGAGTGATACGACGCTAAAGCCATTGGTAAGGAGAGTCCATGTCACTCTAGACTGGCAAGACTTGGAGTATCACTTTTGGCATGACACCCAACCCCATATAAATTCTACAGTTTCAACAGAACACAAGAGGTAGTTTATTTTCTTCCTATCACAAGTTGTTGGGGAGACTTATAATGCAAAGAAGCTGCTTCACTTCAATATGGTTATTGTTTGCATATCACGATATTAAATGCTATAGAATGGTAAGCATTAGATGTTTTCAGGGTATTACAACATAATTTTAGAATTTTTCCTTTACTTTTAGATTTATTTTTGCTTGAGACGTTATCTACTATTACAGTTAAAAGGGAAAAGTCTTTTTAATATTTATGGCCATTAATTTAAAATATTACACACAGTTTGACTCACTGAATGTGTACACTTTAGCCTGAATAAATACTAACACAGAGCTAAGGAGTACTACAAATAGGAAAATAATTAGACAGATGTGGAAATACCAGAATTTAATATCAGAAGCTGTGTGCTGTTTAATAGTCTTACATTTCTTGCCAATTCTGTAATTTCACCAATTTAAAAAATTAGGCATTTGAATACTAAGGATGCATATGGAATGGAGGGAGACCTGCTCTTTAGGAAGGACAGGCTAGGAAGACAAGGAGGGAGAATTACCCTTTACGTGAGAGAGCAATTGGAGTACATGGAGCTCTGCCTGGGTATGGATAAGGAGCTGAATGAGAGCTCAGGGATTGGAGCATCTTTCATACGATCACAGGCTGAGAGCACCGGGACTGTTTAGCCTAGAGAAGAGAAAGCTCAGGGCGATCTCATTAATGTGTATATATATACCTGAAGGGAGGGCGTAAAGAAAATGGAGCCAGGCTCTTTTCAGTGGTGCCCAGTGACAGGACCAGAGGCAATGAGCAAAAACTGAAACCACAGGAGGTTCCCTCTAAACATCAGGAAACACCTTTTTAATGTGAGGGTGAATGAGCACTGGCACAGGTTGCCCGGAGAGGTTGTTGAGGTCTCCATCCTTGGAAATATTTAAAAGCCATCTGGACATGGATCTGGGCAACTGGCTCTAGGTGGCCCTGCTTCAGCAAGATGACCTCCAGAGATTGGTTCTAATCTCAACCACTCCATGAGTCTGTGATAAACTATGGATGACTTTATATACCCATCCACCTTAAGTTGCCCACAGGGGGCAGGATTCATGTTACCTGATGTGGCCAGTCTGAAAAATATAGCTGCTTATTCTAATTGTTCATTCTTTCTCTACAGTCAAGAGAAATACTGCTGAAAAGCAATTTATCCCATATTAAATACTTATTTCAGAACAGGATTAATTACCCTTTAGAAGGGCTTCTGTCTCTCTCTCTGAATTACAGAGGAAGCCTAGACCACTAACTCACGTTTGACACCTAACTCAGGATGGCAAATGTTAAGTGGGAAGTATCCTACGACAGTAGGTTTCTAAATTAGGTGCAGCCCGAAGTTACATGTCTGTTTTTCCACTTTAAGGGAAATGATTCCGGTTTAGCTTGAGCTAAATGTCTGAATTTGTGTGAATGCCAGTTCATAAATTTGCTGCGTTACAAGTCAGTCCTCTGATTAGTTTTCTCTATCATTGTTTCCTGGTTTACCTTACATCTTATATAATGCAACTCCAGATTAATAAAATTTCTTGTAATTCACTCTCTTAAGGCAACGACAGTTACTTCGAAGACAACACTTTATGCCATTTTTGCCATATAATAACAAGGCAGAAGACAGAACATAAGGAAAGCATACAAATACGTTGTCAGGAACAGACAGCTCAGGTCAGGGGAACCTGATAAATACAGTATAGAAGAAATATAGAGCATAAGGGAGAGGAAAACCAACTGATCCCTAAGACTAAATATAAAACTGAATTCCTGACTGTTCAGTGGGGGGAAATAAAGTAATACATTTTCACCTCTGCTTCTGAGGTTGAAAACTGCAATCCTTGAAGAGTGTTCTAACGAAGATTGAGGTAGCCTGGTGCACAAGACACAGGACTGAGATCACAAGAATAAAGAAAAACAAATATGTAGTCTTGTGGCAAATAAGATGAAGAAAACAATATCGTTACTCTTCATTGGTCCCTATAATGCCAGCAGAGAAAAAGCAGACAGAAGGGTTGTCAAACACAGGTAAGTGTAAATAAATAATAAAGAACTTGTACTGCAAGTAGAGAAAGCTGTACACAAAAATAGTGAAGATGTTACATAATTCTAATAATGAAGAATGCATGCTGCTTTAGTCTCTAGCAAATGAATTGATTTGAGCAAGGAAGTGTGGAAATGAGAAAATTACAGGTAGGAACCTTTTTCTTTTTATGTTCATGACTATGATGGATAAGGAGGTAAACTGTTTCAAGCAGTATTATCCTGATGCTGCTGCACAGGCTGAAATGTATTTACAAATTGACTGGAGTAGCCATTTACTTTGCTGATAATTTTCTTTACCTGCAGGCTGTACTGATATCTCTTTCTTAACTAATCAGCATTTTTAGTAAGTATTCTTGGAGGCCATAGCATGTTTTTAAAATGTTTCACTTTTTAAAAATATTAGTTTCATGGTTATGTTCAAGAACTTTTACCCCATGCTTGTCTGTTTTCTTCCTTTGTGTTGATTGCAGCCTGACTAAAGAAAAAGTTAGCCTCATCCTCCAAGAGTTGATAGTTATTTTTTGTTCCTCTTCTCTACAATTTTTGTCTGCTGTACCTCCCAGTAAGCTGTGCTGACTCCTACTGATTTCATGCTTAGTCTCCTAGTTTTTCCTCATATTTTGAACAGGAATCCGTAACATCTAATTAAGGGTGTTAACTCCCTTATGCTGGAATCATCTAAAGCTGGAAATCCCCAAGTAACTATTGCCTTGGAAAAGGTGACTTACGCTCTGAGATAATTTAGATGCTTTTGAAACATAATCTTTTAAACTAAAGGCCAACTACCAAAGGCAAAACTTACCTTTTTGTCAGCTCTTGATCAGAGATGAAGTCATATTTATTTGTTTCCAAAATGAGTTTCATATGTAAACATGTGCCTGAATACAGCAGAGTAAAACGTGAATAAAAGCTTCAGGCTATTTTCTGAAAGAAGATTAAAATAGGGTATCTGTTGTTCTTTCTGAAATAAGAACAGTGAAAGTAAATAAAAATGGAAAATAGCATAGCAAAAAAAAACCCAAATATGAGCTGTGGAAAAGTATTATGGCCAGTTTTATTCACAATTGTACCTTCAAAAAAAGTCATGATTCCTGTATTGCCTTTCATTGTATTTTAGTCAAATCAGAGAGAGACTGGTAGCTTTTGTCATGTACAAACAGTGCTTGGTTCTGAAAGCTTCTGTTCAAGACCAGACTTAACTGAATCACTAACAGGTTGAGAGGCTTCAGAAAATGTATGGTTCACAGAGCTGCCTTATGAGCCTAACAATACAGACAGCAGAGGTTTTCAGGCTTTTATTTGCATCCACTGAGCAGCATAATGTGCTCATTTTCAGAGGTTATCTCCAAAGTTTGTAGCATTAGTTCTTCGGAACAGTGTCTGCAGAGTTTTGATACCACATTGCCCAGACTTTTGAAAATGTCCCCAGGCTGTTTCTTGTTTGCTTACAAAGGATTAAAATTAAATCTTGAAATATATCTTGATGCTTAGATATTAGAAGTTTTAGAATTTTATGATGTTTTCTACAATGGAGTTTATTTAAAAACTGGAATTTCTAATAAAATTACAAGCTACAAGAAAGCTGTCAGTAAATTCTAGAACCTGGTTTCTTTAAAAAGTATACTTTGTATAGTGAAAATAAGTGTCTCCTTCTAAGCTTCTTTAGTTACTCTAAAGCACTGCAAAAGAAAAAAAAAAAATCAGTTTTGCATTCATCTTGTCTGTATCCTGAGAATTTTCTTCTTCTACTAACTAGGAGAACTTTGCATGGAGTTTCTTTTGGTGCGCTGAAATCTTTCAGAAGTGTCTGGGAGAGACTCTGCAGGAAATACTGGCTCTGTTGGCATCTCAAAGAGCTACTTCACCTTTTTCTGTCATTGCAAATATTGTTAGATTTAGATTATTTGTTGTGACCTAGTTAGTAAGAATTGGCACTTAGCTCCATACCTTTCTCCTCTTTTTCCCTCCCTTCCAAAGGCCAGCTGCAAGGACATGAGTTTCACTATATATGATTATTCACAGCGGGCATGTCCACAAGGTAGAGTATTTCCATATCTGCTAACGCAACCTTAATCCAAACTACCTCTGATGATCTAAAATTCCATAAACCAAGTATATCCCGAATACTCACTGGTGCACTTGCTTACTCCAATGGTTATGATGGTATATCCCAGTTTACCTAGTGCCCTTCTGACTAGTGTGTCTCTAAGAACAAAGCAAACATTATTTTTTCTTTATGGCGCTAAGAACAGAAGATATTTTAGCTTGCCACCACACACATGTGGGGTACTTCTGGCGCCTATAACTCTTACTATTCTCCATATGCATCACATTCACATTAAAGGTGCTGCCCCCAATTATAAGTGTTTAGGCTATGAGATGGAGACATCCATGTGATGGTCGATGCCTTTTGGACAATACTAGAATGCGAGAAGATGCTGAAAATCAAAGAAATGACTCCATAATATCTTCATAACAAACTGAACAGCCACGGAAATTGCTGTAGTTGTTACTTTACCCCCAAGTATACACTGGTGTTTCAGGCAGGAATTGTGCAATTCTACAATGGGAACATGTTAACACAGATAGGGAATAGTGGCAGTGACTCCAGAATTTTGCATCTAAATAGATGTAGAAACAAATGTGCCCCACTCTTCCTGGCCGGGATATGTTAACTCCCATTATTAAAGAAGTTACACATGTGGCATCAGAAACACGTTGAAGTAACAGCTAGTTTCAGAAAACGAGATTATTGCCGAGATGCATATGCCTCCAGCTTGCATTGCTGAGAATACATACAAACACGTCAACTGCAACTATATTACACCCCCTGGTTTGGGGCTTGATGGCAGGTTCAGACCTACTGGTTTGAAAAACTGAAAAACATGCATGGCACTAGTGGTACAAAGGAGGCCTTTCTGCACAAAGAAACTTGCACAAGCAAACTACAATGTACTCTGTTGTCATATTCTCGATGGGGTACAGGTCCCTACTGTTAGTTTGGTATGTATTACTCTGGCCAACAGTCTTACACGACTGCTGGCCAAAGTAATAATCTGACTGTGCAAGCTCTGGGAAAAGACAATTTAATTACACACATAGCAAAGGCTGGTGCAGAGTTCCTCTGGCAGACCGAAGGCAAAACAGCATAAGGCCTACAACACCATTTGAATGTCAGTGTTGCAAAAAGTGCACATTTATTGATAGCCTGATACACTCTACCCACTCAAAGACCAAACAAAAGTCCTTTTTTATAACAAGGACTTGGCATGTTTTTGATTTGCTGAACCAGTTTACTCAAGCAAAAGGCAAAGGAAATTAGGGATCCAAAATAATCTCAGCATCAGATCAGGGAGGCTGATAGTTCTCAGGTGCTTTCTTGTTTAAAACCAAACAGAAAAGCCACTACATTTTCTTTTAGGAAGTACAGAAAATTACTAATCTTTTCCTTGTATTGGCTTACAGCTTCCATCTTGATTTTGAACTATACCTTATTTTCTCCATTTAAAGTAATACTAGTTAACATCTCTGTGTTTGTGATCTTTGGATTATAAGATTATACATATTTTGGTTTCCAAATTATTTGTTTTCCCTATTAAATTCAAAATTTCAGAAGTATGAATACAGGTAGATCTTTTCTAATATGATGACAATTATGGTACTATACAAAATGGAAATGTCCACTAAGCAAACAAGCGACAGAAGGACATATACACCTAACAAGAAAATATCATAATTTACATTTTATATTACATGTCCTAAATTTCCTTCTTCTAGAATAATTTTAATTGTCATTTAATAGAATAGAATAGGACTATTTCAGTTGGAAGGGAACTACAATGATCATCTAGTCCAACTGCCTGACCACAAGTTAAAGCATGTTTTTAAGGGCATTGTCCAAATGCCTCTTAAACATTGACAGGTTTGGGGCATCGACCACCTCTCTAAGAAGCCTGTTCCAGTGTTTGAACACCCTCTCGGTAAAGAAATGCTTCCTGATGTCCAGTCTAAACCTCCCCTGGTGCAGCTTTTAACTGTTCTGTGTCTCCTGTCACTGGATACGAGGGAGAAGAGATCAGCACCTCCCTCCTCACTTCCCCTCCTCAGGAAGCTGTAGGCAGCAATGAGGTCTCCCCTCAGCCTCCTTTTCTCCAAACTAGACAAGCCCAAAGTCCTTAGTCGCTCCTCATAGGACATGCCTTCCAGCCCTTTCACCAGCCTTGTTGCCATCCTCCAGACACATTCAAGGACCTTCACATCCTTCTTAAATTGTGGGGCCCAGAACCGCACACAGTACTCCAGGTGAGGCCGCACCAGCGCTGAATACAGCGGGATAATCGCCTCTTTTGACCAGTTGGTTATGCTGGGCTCGATGCACCCCAGGATGTGGTTTGCCCTCTTGGCTGCCAGGGCACACTGCTGACTCCTGTTGAGCCTGCCGTCGACCAGCACCCCCAGATCCCTTTCTGCAGGGCTGCTCTCCAGCCACTCCTCTCCTAATTTATACTTGCGGCAGAATCCAGCTTGTATTTGAGCATAGAACAGAAGTGCAACAGAGCTTCTGTTGCCACCTTTGGCTTCTATCTTTTAATTTTTAATTGAAATCTCAGAATTACAATGAAAGGCAACAATTTTTAACAATAATGAAATTCCAACTGTAAATGACAAGACAAACGTTGAGTCTAGTGCCAGTACAGTGTATCAGCTGACAGAAGAATATAGAAAGTTATAGAACCTGTGAAGTTTTTCTGTTTTGATAACTTGTTGATACTTTACTGCACAAAAAAAAAAAAAAAAAAAAAAAAGCAGCA
>VZTL01059957.1:5638-23366 GCA_013400535.1 Scopus umbretta
TCGGGGCGCGGGCGGCCGGAGCCTTGAGGGGAGGAGGCCGGGAGCGGCCGGCGGGCCCGGCAGCGAGCGGAGCGGCGTGGCGCCGTCCTGGAAGTTTTTCTAGGAAAAGCCATCAGTTGCGCCGCGCTGCCAGAAGCGCTTATGGAAATGCAGGACTTAACGTGGTGGTTTTATTCCTTTTTTTTTGTTTGTTTGTTTTGGTTAGCGGCTGGCGGCGGGGCCTGGCGTGGGGGTCCCTGCCCTGGCACGGCTGCGGGGGTGCCTGGGCCCGTTACTGCGCCCGCCCTGCAGTTCCATGTAATGGAAATAATCCTCGCCGGTAATAAGGTTGCGTCCTACCTGGGTGCTCTCCGCTTTCGGAATTGAAATGCTATTTGTCGTTACGTCTGGTTTTTTTAAAGCGATCTTGTTAATCGAAACCGCATTCATCACTAGGCAGTCCTTTCCGTCTTAAAATGTTATTGCAGTAGCGTTTCACGCTCTTGGGCGTTGGTCCAACGCCCTCACGCCCGGACATTGGCACTCATGCAGAGTCCCAGTGACCACAACCCGTGCACAGATCTGACGGCAACATCAGGTGTCATTCCTGCTTTGCCAAAGGCTCTCCACGCGCGTGAGCCCGGGTCTGATGCTGCCCGAGTGGGGCCTCCGCACCACCGCGCATCTGCAGAACTTGCTTTTACTGCGGCTGGCAAAATGGGAAGGTGAAGAGATGGGCCACAAATGTAGCTCTTTTTTTTTTTCTTGGGTTTTTTTTTTTGTGTGTGTGAACAAAGTTCAGCATTTCTGGAGAATTATGCTAGTCCTAAGGCAGCAGTTCTGGAGTTGAGGGTGGATTTTACTTTCAGCTTACTGACTGGGTCCACAGGCAGATTTCACTACATGAGCTTCACCTCACAAGCAGGTGGGACCCCTCGACTCCACAAAGCCCTGATGAAAGCAGATGGGTGGGTCTCTGGGTGTAGGATCACCTCACGGTACTCATTTTTTTCAGGATCAGGCCAACGCACTTTGCCTTCTTTTATGAAGAATAATATTTAAATACTTGCAGAAAACAGATTTATTTTTTTTTTCGCATCACAAAATCGTTTAATACCGAGAAAGCCCTGGACCTTCAGTCTGTTTACTTGAAGAGGCCTGAGCTATATGAGGAAACCAAAGTCTCTCTAGAAAGCCAGGGAGCGTATTTGTAATTGGAAGCCCCTTGGTGTTCAACATTTCTTCCTGTAATGATTTTGATGGTCCGAGTAGGCAACTTTCTCTTCTCAGTAACGGTATGTGGGTCGTCTGCTTTAGGTATGTAAAGGTGCGATAATGTTTGAAGACCGTATGCGGTCCAATTCCAGAATTTGACCACATTATAATCTTAGATCTGTCCACGCTTCTACAGGAGTTTAACCTTTTGATACTCTTGATTGATTTCTCCGTGAAAGAAGATGAGTGATAACAGTGGGTGGCAGTAGGGCGAATGGGAGTAGGCACGTAGCCTAAGGCAAGGGGGAAGGAAGATAAGGGACCTCTTGCAGGGGCCTGGGGGGCACCAGGGGCCTGAGGAAGGCGGTGGGAGGAGCTGTGAGAATTCCATGAAATAGGAACGGGAGGTGTAACATTCAGAAAGCTTGCCTGGGAAACAGAGGAGGGAAAACCCCTCAAGGGTGCGGCATTCGGCCCACAGGAATTACGAACACCATCTTCCCATCCATCTGCTGAGCAGTGACAACCTGCTGAACTGAAGTCATCTGGCTGAAGGCTTCCGTGGTCTCGTGTTCTCCAAACGTTCAGTCACGACTCCGGGGTGCCAGGCTCTCGTTTTTAACACGATGTTGTACTCGACTGGCTGATGACCCGACTATATGTTCTGCTCTGCAGAACCTACAAAGTGCATTTATCCTTTAATAATTTTACCCCATCCGTTTTGTTCTGGTTTCCCTTCCTTTACCAAGGCGAATGCCTCACGGGACCGCACAAAGGCCTTAGTTTCCCTGATGAGCTTTAGACTTTGTAGTTCTGTTGCCCAAACAGGCAGCTGGGCTCAGGGTTACCGGGGCCACTTCCAGAGCGTACGGGAGGGAGGTTCTCGCTTTCAGAGGTTTCCAAGAACGGATGTTGGTTAACACAGGGCAGTTGAGCGGGTTATGGTTTATGGCAGGTTGTTCAGCGAGTGAGCCAAGCTGAGGGGAGCCGGGAGAGGCACCTTTAAACAACAGCTGTTGTTACGGCTCCTTTCCCAAAGTCTCCTAGTAGCAAGAAAGACGGGACGAAACCCTAACTTTGGGATGTAGAACTGGACCGGATCTGAGGTGTCGGTTCATCCCCGTGTCGGAATAAAAGTGTCCCTTCAAAGTGCCTCGGTAAGACGGCCGCTCCCGTTCCGTGGCTCTGTCATCCCAACTGCTGGAAAGTCTCCTCACGGCCATATTTGTAAGACGCATCCTTAAAATAGTTGAAATTACTTGTAACAGCGAGTGCTCGGCCTACTAAGCACATACAAGCAAATATTTGCAATAACTGGACCAGTGTTTGCACAGCACCAAGCACACTGCCCGGACTCCATAAATAATAATACTTGGCACTCACAGAGTGGTTTCCATTTTCAAAGCACTTTAGTCATAACCCTTGACACCTATATGGCCTTTTACATCTTTACAAGAATTAATTAATCCTCACGATGTCCTGTGAGATAGGTATGTGCTGCAATAATAACAATAACAATTAATAATTCATGCGTTCTACTCAAAAATCACTTCAGGGATTAAAATGCATCTGTAATACTTGGTTTTTATTAACATTTTCCAGCAAATAATAAAAGCCATGGTATTGTGTTAAATCTATATAATATCTATCCATAAATCTTCTGCAGATCGGGGCGAGACTGAAGGCCCGGTGAGATGCTGCTACATCGGTAGGAATTGGATGACTGACTTCAGAAAAGCAAGTTGAAGCCCGGTCCACCAGGCAATCTAGGTGCCAGAATGAAAATTGCCACGCACGGCGGTGCGTAAATACATACCAGCGATCCAGGAAGGCTCTTTGTTCATTTTGAGCTCTCGTTCATGCAAAGGCTCCCCCAGTTAGGGCATGCGTTAATGGGACCCCATCCTATGCAAACACAGCACCCAAGAAAACGCAAGGGCTTGCTGGGTGAGAAGCGGCAGTGACTCAGCACCGTGTTGTGCAACAGGGAGAGCAGGGACAAGTCTGGCCAACACCGGGGCAAACCCTTTCCCTCGTAAAAATTACCATACTGCCTTTGATATGCAGGCAAGCCCCAGTTAAACCTGATATTTAAACAAGCGGGACTTAAACCCTGTCGGCTTCAGTAGAAGAACGGGCAGGCTCCCACCGGGGGAGCGCCCTGGCTCCGGGCTTGCCTGGGTGGAAGAGGGACGGGTGCTGGAGTCGGGCTCCCCGCACAGACGGTCCGATTCCCCACGATGATGCTTCTTTCGCTTTGCATCCCAAAGCGGATTAATGTAAACCGCCAAGGCACCTTTAGTCCCAACAATGCTGCCACGCCAGAAAAAAACTAGGAAAGAGGGGAGAGAGGTACACCCACACCCTGCAGTTACTTCCCCGGGACTTCCCCGTGACTTCCCTGTGCCTGCAAGCTCTGAATTTGGAGCACTGACCAGTTAAGGCCAGTGGCTTTCATACTCTTAAGACTTATTTTTTCCTTTAATGTGAGGAAGATCCCAACTGTTTTTTTAAAAAAAGCCTCTAAATTATTTGTGTAGTACATACGGAGAAAGGAAATGGAAGTTCACCAGTTCAAAGGGACTGGCTTTATTCTTTTTGCAGCTCTTGACAATGACCGTTTGCAGGAGAGGACACGCTGGGCAAGGGACTTCTGAGTAGGGAGCATCTGCCACTACCTTGGCGTACACAGCGATCAGTAATTGATCAGTGGACACGTGGTAAAAAACATCTAACGTGTTGGTGGTTACCGTGCCTGTAGCACTACTTTTTAGTTTCCTCAGTCGCTTTAAAGTATACACGCACGGATACGTTGTAGAGCTCCATAAGGCAGGGAGGATTTGATCCCAAAACAATCATCTCATTGATACACTTACCCGGATCGATCTCGGAGGCTTCTGCTTCCCAGAATAAACAGCAAGAGCGGAGGAACAGCGTGACCAGGTGAATAGTCCCTCATTCATAGACAGTCGATGAACTGCGCGATCCAGAGCCATGAAGTGGCTCTTTCAGAAATTTCAGGACACAAGTTACGCTCCTTAGAGCACGTCTGGCGCCGCTATAAGTCGGTGGCATTGAGACCCGTGAGCCCGGTTAGCATCTCCCCGGTATGCAGAGCTTCAGCGGGACGTGGGCTGCTCGTCCTGGCCCTTCTGCACGGGGGCAATGTCATGTTTCTAGTTTTAAAAGGTCTCAGCAGGCCCCCAAGAAATAGCATAGCCCACAGATGACAAAGTTAAGAACTGCTGCTGCTGCGGGATTGGGGTACTTGCCAAAGCAAGCCATTGGCCTTACTGTCTGGTTGCTGCTGACCTCCTCCCCACAGGCCCAGCATACCCTGAAGGCTTTAAGAGGAACGCAAACGTGCGTGTGAACATGCCACGCCAAGGAGAGCTTCCAAATGCGTGCCAGAGGAACATATTTTTAAAGGAAAAGGGAAAGAAATGGAGGAGAAGAGATGCCAGCTGCTTCAGCCCCCTTCAAGTGAGGGCTCCTGCACCTTGTGTTCCTGCAGGGGAATGGCTGCTCCCACTGGCACACGTTTTCCCTTTTCTTTTTGGAGAGGAAAAACAATGGGTTTTGTTGCTGCCATCGCAGGGCCTCCCTGGCCGCGGAGGCCTGCCATTGTGGGCAGGGGATGCCAGCGTCCCCTTGGGCGCCCGAAGCAGTTCCTGGCCCAAGCGGGAGGGCAAAACAAAAGCTGTGCCAGGGCCGCCCGCCGGCACCATTAGTGTCGTGTTGAAAGCCCTGACTATCATCCCTTGCTACCCAGAGTCTGGTCCCAGGAGGATTTGTGGATGTCTCACACAATTGTGGGGAAGAGAAAAATGAGTGAACAACACGGCAAGATGCCGATACGGACCTGACTCTGGAAAGCAACACGTTGCTCATCGTGGACTGACGCCGGCGGCTTTAGTTATTGCAGGTGCAGAGCTGTAGCTGCAACGTGAACTGGGGTTGTTTCCTTGAGAGGCGATGCTCTGACAGCGGATACCATGACAGCAGGCAGGCTGTTGTTAAACACCCTCTCTGCAAGCACACCCAGCAACGCAAGACCAGACTGCCTCCGAGTTCCTGCAGTAATTAGTTTAGACACAGAGAGCTGCAGTAGAGACATGGGAACAAATTTCTTTTTTGGCTTTAATCACTCTCTAAGGATTGTTTTAACTTTTCTTTTTTTTTGCAGTTGGATATGTAAATATCTACTTTTCTTAAAATGGAGAAAAAAAAAAAAGTTACTTCTTAAATGGAAATACTGAAGAGGGCCGTGTTAACTCCACGGTTATGGCAAAGCTCCCGTCGTGCAAGGTTGTAACTCGGGTGTTACATCCTTCAATGGCTAAGCAAATCCAAACTTGTTTTATTTTAACAAGCTTACGAAAAAGGGTGTGTACCAGCTGCTATCGCACACCTCTGAAGTTTCAAGCAAGACGTATCTGGCTCTCGGATGAGATCAAAACGGATTATCTCACGGGGCCAGGATGTGGTTGCAAAAATTTAGTATTCTAAGTGTCATGATTCATAATATAATCTACATTACTGGGTATAATTACTGCAGAGTAAATAAAGGTACAAAAGGTATAATATTTATTAGGTATTTACCTTTATCTCTGTCACATACTGTGTTAATATTTCCTGGCAGCCCAGGAATCCAGCCGACTTGAAGAGGATTCCCTTTTCTTGCCCGTACTGAAAGTGCCGCTTTTCTTTCATTATACCTACATTGTTCTAGTTCTTTATGGGAGCGGAGGACAGAGCCAGGGCTGGTTGCTCCCTAATCAGAGTCCTGAAAGACTCCTCATGTGGCCTTCAGCAAGCTGTTTATTATCAGGGCATGAGCTTCCATCTATAAAAAGAGAGGACTAACACAGCTCCTAATGACGGTGATATTACTGTTAACACATAATTATCTATCGCGCAAGAAAATTGGGAGGGTAAATTAGTGTTTATAAAGAATTTTAAAGATGCTAATATTATTTATGTGAGGGCTATACTTTATGTCCTGAGGACAGCAATTGTTGAAAACCACCTTCTAATTAGGTTTTGCTAGTGATCCCGTCAGAAAGGTTTAGGGAAAAAAAAAAAAGGTATCAATAGGTACATTCAAAAGTCCCTGATTTTTCTTCATATTATATTCTCGGTATCAGCTGCTTTCCTGTAGATAGATATGCTACATCTACAAGACGTTAAGCATTATTTTCTGGCATATTAAACGTAAAATGAATGAAGTACACGGCAGTGCCAAAGCACACCCTGCAGTATGTTATTAGACACCTTGCTCCAGTGATTAAAGCCCTCGAAGTCAATAGAGGTTTTGCAGTTGTTGGTTTGGGTTTTGTTTTTTTTTTCCCGACCCCGCTGGGCAAGGATTATCATCCGGGATCTCCAGCCTTGTCTTTCACTGCCCATCACTGATGTGCTTAGCACTCAGTTAAAGCACACCCTGGACTTATAGGGTCCCTTAGCTGGGAAAAGGTGTTTGCAGGTACTCCTCAGAAGGAGCTGACTGCAGCCCAAGTCCAGCCAGAAGGATGGCTTTGCCGGGGCCTCCCGTATTTCCCCCTTTTTAGTCAATTATCTACATTTACTTGAACATCCATTTCTTTCATTTTTATTCTTGAGGACTTCTGATAACGTATCTTAACTTCCCCGAGCCAGCTGTAATCTTCACCCCCTCCGATGCGCACCGCGGCAACATTAACCGTGAATGGCTGCAGTAGATTAAGCAGCATATTTCCACAAAACATTTCCAATAGGAGACCAAATTTTATGAGCTATGTGAGCATCCTGTGTAACATTTCTAGCAGGTACATAAAACACTTCGGGGTATATACAGAAAGAGACATTTGACTGGGTAGACCAGTGCATTAGAAAAAGCTCTCAATCTTTCACGGCGCTAGATGTGTGCCATAACATGAGACCAAAAGACACACAGAAAAAAAGAGGGACAGAAAAAAACCCAAAGCACGCAGTGGAAGAATGAACTGAGAATTATTTCCTCAGCTGAGCCAATATTTCCTACAACACGGCTTTCTGTGAGTCAGCCTTTTTGTGCCACGGAACTTAAAATAGCAAAAGTGAGATAACAGTAGGCTTGTTGGAAGTAGAAATTTTCAAGGGATACCAAAAAAAAAAAAACCAAAACCCAAACACATACAACAACTTTTGGACCAGGAAAGTGGTGATGAGCATGGCAGTTATCTGCTGGTAATAGAGTACTGTAAAAATACAGCAAATAATCCTAAAAAAAAAAAAAAAAAAAAAAAAAAGTGACATTTATCTGAGATTGTAAAACATGGAAAATCCCGGGTGAAGCCCACAGCAGGGATTTCGGCAGCTCCCCATCCCTCCTGCAGCGGCTGAGGGCAGAGCGCGGCACCCCGACTCCTCTCTTTCTTCCTCTCTGATAAGCAGGAGCGGCTTCATCCCAACCCCAGCACCTCCTTTAATTTTGCTTATACTGCCGAGAAGCCCTGGGCCGGTGGAGAGGAACCTCAGGCAAATTCCAGACTGATTTCACATAGTTCAGGACAGGGCTTAAAAGATAAACATGGAGGAGGAGAGAGAATATTTCTAGAGGCACAGCGAAGCAGGGGATGGGCAAGCAATTATGCAGACTTGTTGGCCACATCCCAGCCTTCGGTGGTTCTTCAAGGGCTGTGCCTGCCAGAAATGAGTTTAAAGTCTGGATGAAACGTGTCTCCCACCAAACCCATCGGCTTCCCTATTTGCTTACATGATATGCAGCGCACCCAGTTAAGAGAGTTCCCACCAGGAGCAAAGATAAGGCGCCTGCCGGTAGTTCTGCACCGTCAACTAGAAGCAATTAGCATGCAGAAGGGGTGGAGCCCCACTGCGGCCTGTATAAAAACTAAGATAATTATTAAAACAGAGCCGAAAATGACAAAGGCACCCCCCTGGCTTTTGGCAGGGCTGGGGTTGTCTCTTCCATTACTGGCTTAACGAAGCCTCCTCTGGCTGCCTCAGCTTGCTCACAGTCCGTTTGGATAATTCCCCCCCGTTCCCCTATATTTAGGATCAAAATCTGACATTTGCTAACTTAATTGGACACAGGGCATTTTGCAAAGAAGCGGCCCCACGCAGATACGTGGCATTTGTCTTTTATTTTTCATTTCTCCCTATCAAACGCAGGCCCCGTTCTGCAAGGCTCTGGGCAGACAGCTGCGCCAGATGTGCAACGTAAGCAAACAAAGCCGAGGCGCGGATACCGCCCGGCTTTACACAGCAGGTTATTTTTAAAGCTAAGAGCAAAACCTCCGTCTCCTGAGCCCTGAGCCTCGTTGAGGGGAGGCTCGCTCTGGCCAGGCTGCGTCTCGGCATTCAAACCCAGGCATTTCTGCGCAAGCGCCTTCTCTCCCTCCGTTGCTCAGGAATTTCGATTTTAAGAAGTCTATGAGGACATAAAAAAAAAAAAAAACCAAACCCTTTTCATTTCCCACATCCTGTCATTAAGCAGCTGTACTCCAAACAATGAATGATGACAAACCAAAGCAACAGTTTTAACCGAAGCAGGATTACACTTGGCTTCGATGTTTGTTATGTGGCTGACTGGACAGCAAGACGGATGCCTACTTCTGCTACCCTTTCCCGCTGCCAGCTCTGTCCCCTGTTAATACGTAATGGCACGATTGGAGGGAGCTCGGTAGCCAAAGCAGCTGCGGGATGAGACCCCAAAAATCAAATGACGCCTGGGCCAGCAAGGGCTGGGGGTCTGCAGTCTTAGATGGGACCTTTGGTTCCTCTGGGCTGGATCTCACCTCTGGCACCAACCCAGCACTACCTGACCCTCCAGCAGAAAGAGGACGACTCGCACAAGGCTTCTGGCCCACGGTGCTCTCACATACATACGGGGAGACAGCCAGCCCGGCCCGGGGTGGGATCGGCTCGCCAGAGAATTTTAACCGAAAACCTGCTCCGTTGCATTGCGTTATTCTCTACCGAGTAAGGTGAAAACATAACCAACGCACTCCTGATTAATTATCACACGGTACTTGCAGAGGTTTAAGTAACACCACACTTTGCTTGTGCATCCTCTAAAGCCCTGCTGGTAATGATGATACATTGCCGTTAACAGTAATGCCATTTAGAAACTGGAGGTACGAAAACGTTCGCCAGGGACGCTGCCAGCTTTACACAAACTGATGTGAACGTATGATCGCGTTACTCTGCGCCAACTCGTGGTGCTTGTAAACCGAGAGGCTCAAATCGCCGTACAGTCAGGGCAGCCAGCCCCGACCCAGGTGGGAGGCTGCCGAGGGACGGCAGAGCCTGCGTGGTGAGCGGGATCCCCGCCGAGGGGCTGAGTCCAGGCTACGGAGCGGGTCAGGGCACAGGCAGCACCCTGCTCACGGCACCTCCTCCCCCAGCACAGCCCCAGGCTCGCTCCATGGCACCCAGCACCCCCTCGCTGGTCACCCAGCTCGCGGCTGGGGGGCGATACCCTGCACACACAAAGCGACATTTAGCGACGTCTGCTGGGGAGCGTTCTTGGTTGCTTCTGGACCATCTTTCCGTGCAAACACAAGACCCATTCAGCCCGGGTTGCATCCGCAGGCGATCAGGACTCAATGGGATCATTCATGTTCCCAAAACCGCACACGCACTCGACTTGTTCCTTTGGCAGCGGCCCGGGCTGACACTGCTGTCTGCTTCCAGCCCCAATCATTTCAGCATTTGCACGCATTCCACCTCCCGTGAGGTCCACAAGACTTCTGTAAACATAAATAACGGCAACATTAAGGCCCTGTTTCAAGTCCAAGATTGCAAATGGTATTTCTATTTACTACCGAGCACCTATTTATTCATCAAATGCATTAGAAAATCCATTAAAGAGAAAATTAAGGACCGAGTGACCTGCACCATCATTGGAACCCGGTGTTTCAGATACAGGCATATAGTTCAGCGCTTGCATCTCATCACGTCCTATGACTCACTGGAGGTGGGAAGCAGCACGATGAGACAGCCTTATCCACCCTCCGTGCCAGTAACCGGCTGGCGGAAAACGCAGCCGCGGGGCCGAGCGGAGCTGCCTTGCGGGCAGGAGAGGCAGCGGGGGCTGCGGCGCAGGCAGAGCGGGAGCACCCGCAGGCAGGCAGCGGGCAGGGCGAGGGCAGCCAGCTGCCCGCTCTCAGCCGCTCCGCTGGGAACCGGGGGCGGCCGCGAAGGAAGGGACGGCGCGGTCTGCCGTGGCACGCGTATACGCGTGCGTATATGGCGTATAATACATATATTTAGAAAGCGGGAGCGAACTGCGGCAGATCTGCCTCGTAGCTCTGTCAGTCCTGCAGGTGCAGCAGGGACAGCGCGTTCCCCTCCGGCTCTACAGGGAGTCACGACTCAAGGGCAAGACGACGACAGCAAGTGGCGCTTTGCTGCAGCCAGCCCCGAGGTTTAAGCAGCACCTTGACCTTCAACAGCAGCTACGCGTTGCTGTGTCCCCAGCTCCTTCGCGTTCCGCCATCAGAGCGCTACACCAAGGGAAAGTTTTCTGATAGGACTTTCCGTCTCAAATCTCCCTCAAACCGCTGGCAGCAGCCAGCCTTCCCCATCTTAAAATTTGCAGTGAGCTCCGTAAATTGTTTGAGTGCCAGTGTTGTATATATAAATCTATATGTGAACTGTGTCTTTGCGCTGCTCCGTTTCATTAAACAAGCTGAACAAGTCAGTAGCTGGTTTTATGCCTCCAGGCACTTGGGTCATCTTTGATTTTCACTCGTCTCGGAGTTCATGCTTGCAATGAATGGCTTTTCTCCCTGGCAGGACAACGAGGTAAAGTAAACCATAAAATCTTCCCCAGTGCAATGGCTCCCAGCAGCAAGGGCCGGAGCAGGGAAGGGGCAGGGCTGGTGCTCCCCTTGCATTGCACCCTCCCTTTGCCAGCATCCGCATCCAGGGAGCGCTGCACCACTCCAGCGTCCATCCCCCAAATCTCCACTGTTAGTTCGGTGTGATGGCAGAAGCCAGGCCAGAATTTAGCCCTCCCCGACACTGCTACATCCTTCATTCCCCTTCCAGAAGAATAACACAGCAAAGTCCTTTTCTTCCTTCTCTACATGGCAGCAGTGGCGTTTGCTTCCTCCACACCCCAGGCAAGGGAGATTTTGCAGCTTTTAAATGAACTGAAAAGATCTCGACCAGGCGCTCAGTTCAGCAGCTAAGAGTTTGTCAAACGCCGAATCCCCATCACTTTCGACAGGGTCTGCGATAGTGTTGCAAGCGACATATAACATATAGCCGCAAAAGATTTAAAGCTTTCTAATAAATGCTGTGTCCCCCCTTCACTGCACACTGACACACACACACTGCATTATTCTAATTCCCTGCTAAGCTTTCTAACTCCTTCTTACATCATACGATATAATCAGCCATTTGGCCCTGAGTCAGTATTTCCATGAAGCAGAGTGAGTATAAAAAGCTTTCAAGGCACTGGAATTGTTTTTGCTTCTGTAATGCTTTAAAAATGCTATATCTTGGGACTGAAGAATATTCAGTGAAAACACAGCATTTCTGGATGCCTTTCAGTTCTCGCATCAGAAATGCTGGCGTTGAGAATAAAATTGTTCCCATATTTGAGCTTGGTACCAAAACATCACCAGTAAGTTTTTGTTTGTGAAGTTTGTAAAAACAAACGACTATGGACTCGAATATATTAATCACGGAGAAATGGAAACAGCTCGATAGGACTGTCTAGCACCCTTTGTGCTTTATATAAACAATCATAGGTCGCTGTTTACCAGCGGCCGTACCAGATGAAAGCAATTAAAATGGTTCGCGTGTGCACTGGAAGCTCAAAGCGGTATCGTTGCGCGGCCACATACCGACCAGCGCCGGCTTTGTGCGCGGGCAGGTCAGCCCTTGCTGTCCACAGTACGCTTACCCAGAATCATGCTCAGGTACTCGGTACCTAGATTATACATGGAATAGGTGTCCACATGTACAAGGATGCCATCCCGAGTCCCCGTCCCGAGCCCATCGGGATGCATCCAGCCTGGCACCAGCACACCAGGGTCAAGCCTGCGGGTGAAAGAATCCCTTGAGGGGATCTTTGAGGATCCCTCTAGGGATCCCCTTCCAGCTGGTCTCCGGGATGAACTCCGACTTCTCGGCAGACGCATCCCAGCACCCTCTCCTTATCCGTAAGGATACTTATGTGACACAAAACACGGCGTGGGGACGGGGCTGACCCATCGTCTGTGGTGTTTGACCACTGATGAATGTATCTGTCATCCCCGCTGACTGCGCGTTATCACTCACCGCTGCCCGGGTTTATTTTGCTTTCTGAGGGGAGGAGCAGTGGAAACGCTGTCAGACCAGCAACAAGGAAAGCAGCACACGGGCATTTTGGCGTATTTACGTCCGTTCTTAGCCATCCTCTTTCTGTTTTTAGAAGCCATCGTGAAGCAAGAGAGCAATTTTTGCATTGGTTACAAAGATTACATGACACCATCTGTAAACACTGACAGGTTTAAATGTCATCTGAGAAAAGGAAAGGCAAGAAAGGCTGTATTTTGAATTTTAATGGGGAGCAGGAGCTGGTCAGATATTGCTGGTTGGGGGCACGCTTAGGGAAGGACCAGAAGTTCTCTCTGCTCCGAAGTGATGCACGCAGCCAACGGGAACAATGTTTTCCAGAAGAATGGTGGTTTTGTAACAGAAATCTTAGGGGACAGGCCTGCTGTCCTATGGAATATAGTATTTTTTTTCCCCTAACAAAAAATGCTTCCCTTTTCCCTCATGGGGAGAACTCCCAAGCCTAACCTCAGCCCTGATGAGGCACCATGTCTGGGAATGTCTTCATTCCCACCTGAAAGGGCATCACGGGGTGACACGGGATATACGGCGTGGCCAACAAAACTCCCTGGCAAGAAACTCCCCTTGGGGAAATTTCCCAACCAGAACTTTAAGATTTGACTTGAAAGTTTTTGCCCCAAAATCTTCACGTTTCAACTTTTCAGTAAGAACTCTACGTTCTTTGGTTTTTTGGGATTTTTTTGTTTGTTTTTTGTTTGGGTTTTTTTTTTTTTTAAGTCCAGTAGAAATGACTGCTAATCATTTCCCTTTCTTCTTGGGGTAGGGGTGAGGCACATGTCATCTCAAAAAAACCCAAATAATAGCCCCCCAGTTTACATCTAAAAAAACCCCTGAACTTTTTTTTTCTGGTTATTACTAAATGATAAGTTTTATCTGCCTCTTACCATCTTGGTACTAAGGGGGAAGTTGAAGAGTTTTCTAAGAAGTTCTTAAACCGCCAGTGAAAACTTAGCATTAGAGATAAACTATGGTATCTGAAAATCAGAAAATAGCTTCTCTCCAGCTGTCTTATCAAGTAGCAGCACAGAGCTGTGAAGTGCACTTATTGTGCAGTGACTGAAGAAAAAGTTTGGGGAAAACACTGGGAAGCATGAGGTGTGTTGTGGGCACCCACTGATGTGCACAGTCTCCATCTCAGAAAGGAAAGGAAAAAAAAAAATCCCTAGGCTGTATCAGAATTTCTCCAGATTACCAGAATCAAAAGTTGGAAGAGATTGAAAAGTTGTATTTTTTTCTTATTAAAAATGCCTACTGGAGCCCACCGGAGAGCACCTGGCTGCTTCCAGGGGAAGAGCAGGGACCAGCCGTGGTCCCCCTACCCAAGGCGGGTCAGCACCGTGGCCATCGAGCGCAGCACAGCAACCAACCTGTGTTTTCCCTGATAATTTCCACACACATACCCATGTAAGAGCAAATCCAGGTAGAGACCGAGTCCTCCATCCAACACCGTTGACTTTGCACACGCGGGTAAGCCACGATGCACGTCTGCAGTGGTTTCCAGCTGCCGTGGCCCCTCTCCAGCTGGCAGAGGTTTTCCCAACCTCAGCTTGGCTGCTGGCCCGCTGCTTCCCTGGCCCTCAGCATCGTCTTCAATATTCACAGACCTCTTACTCTCCTCTTGCAGGCTTCCCAGAGTTACTAGGGCTTTCCCCAAGCTTAGCTGTGCAGGCAGGCTCTGCACCCCCAAATTTAGCACCCATCTCACCAGAAAACAACTGAGACCACAGAGCGCTTTGCTCAGATATGAAAGTTATGTACGACCACCCTGGTTTTGGCAGGGTGTTTCTCACAGTGTGTGTGGCTGGAGATCAATCCTATCCCATGTGTTTTGTTGCTTTTCAGGCTGCACCTCATCGCCGTGGACATCTCCAACTGAAACTTGACAAAAAAGAAGAGCTACGCCCACGGGGTACCCGTCCCTTCCAGAGGACACCCTGGTGACGGCGCTGGGTGACGGCACGGCAGGCTGCAGCATCCCTCCCGGGCAGGGACCCCGTGCACCCGCCAGGTCCGGGGGTGCTCCTGCAGTCCCCCCCTGGGGCTGGCGGCACCCCCCGGCAAACTGCGGGGTGGCTCAGGCTGGGGGACGGGGACCCGCCATCGGCGCCTCGGATGCTCCGTCCCGAGGAGAGGGAACCGGCTGCCGATGCGGGTGGCCAGGCAGCACAGCGCAGACCGCTCGGGCAGGGGACACACACACCGCTTACGAGCTGCCATCCACAGCAGACGTACGCGCTGACACTGTAATATTTCTGTAACAAAGAAGTAGAGTCCTCTGAACATAACCCTCAACTTTTTTTGGCAACGAATCTGGGGGGAAAATCTCTAGGGCTGCGATGTCCCCGTCTAGTTACGGGTGCAGCACGCAGTCAGCCCAGCAGAGCCGGTTCATCCCTGTGTGCAGTCCGGCAGGGCTGGCGAGGGTCAGCTCTGCTGCACAGCTTCAGTTCCCATCCGAGGATGAAAACATCCCTGCCAGGCACCAGCCGGCTCACTGGGAGGGGGGAGAGCTGGGACTGAGCCCAACGGTGAAAAGCAGCGACCCTTGTGCTCACCCCGTGCTTAATCCCAAAACACAGGGATTTAGAATTGAAATTTCCGATTCAACAGCTTTGACTAGGAGATGTCAACCCTACTAACATTAATAACACTGATTTTTTGTTTGTTTGTTTTTAAACTAGTCCTGCTTTTTTGCCTTTCAGTGTTTTTCTGTGAATTTCCCTCCCTAAGCTACTGAAAACAAGCTTGGGAAGGATAATTATCAGTCACTAAGGCTACACCCCAATTCAGCACTAACCGGGCACACGTTACGTGTGGAGGCAAGGAAACCACGGGATCTCACGAACCTGTAAAAGCCGTTTCCTGACCCGGCAGTCCAGATAAAAACAAAAGGTTCAAGCACCAGATTTAAGAGCAGCCTGAGCCCACGTCTACCCGGCGTTTTGGAGGGAGGCTGAACGAAGGCGGCGAAGGAACACCAACTTGCATCGCCAGCGGCGCAGGGGGAGGCGATGGCTCCGACCCAGCCGTCCTTTCTTCTCCAGCTAGGTCAAACGCAGACAGCTTTCAGCAAGCGTTTAAAGCATGGCTCAGTCTGAAGGCATAGCAAGATGCCACAAGAGTTATCTTGCAGCAGCGTGCCGTTTAGCACAAGGGTGGAAGGTGCAGCCAAGGACCACGGCAAGGGCTTTTCGGGCAACAGTGCTGAGAGAGAAGCTGTATTTACTTTGGTGGAGTTAGTTTGGAGCTGCAGTAGGATAAAAGACCAAGACCTAGTTTAGTTGTTAATGCGAATGTATCTGACATTGACTTCAATAGACTAATTCCAGATTTATATCACATTGAACCTAGAGCCAGTGAATATGCAGTGCGATGATAATTATAGAGAGCAATATAGAAAAATAAATCACCTTATTAAGAGAGACAAATAGATCCTGGAAAAGTGCCATGTTTTTAAACTGGGCCACAGTGACTTGGGCTGGTCGGTGCCTATTAGATCATCCTCATGTCCAGGCATTTATTTTCTGTATCTTAATCCTGTTGAGAAGCTCAGGCAGAAGAAAGAAAAAGCAATTACCTTTCTTTTAAGAGAACAGTGCATTTAAATAATAATATTAATAATAATAATGATGCCAGGCCAAATAAAAGCCACAGCAAAATCAAGGGAAAGGCAGATTCTAGCTGACACAACTTTCTCAGGCTTTCAGAGAGCGCTTTCTTCTGCGCTGCAGACCTCTCTGCCTTAACACCTCCCTCCTCCAGTTTCCCTAGTCCACACAAAGCGAGAAGTTAAAAGTAAACATCTGTTTCTGCTTGCTAACCTTTCTTTTTTTTCCTTAGGAGGCTCTTACTGCCAACAAGGGCACTGCACATATTTCACTCCGAAAGATCAAGCGAGGATAAAGGGAGCGGTTTCCTGCTCCTAAAAGCAGCCCGTGCCAGCACAGTAATGCTGTTTAAGCACAGCTCTTCGTCATCGCCAGCATGAATGAAAAGCCAAGGCAGCCCTGGGACACAGTGAGCAAGATCGCTTATAAATCAGGACAGCAAGCTGACCCCCAGCCCTGACATCACCAAGCCACCATTTTTGGCCTGTTTCTCATCGCTCAGTCCCCCCGGGCATCGTCTCTGCGAGCCGTGGCACAGAGAAGGGGTGGGGGAAGAAGGAATTCCCGCGAGGAAGCGTCTGTGCCCCCCACGCATCAACGCGGCATGTCCCCAGCCCAGCTGCATCCCTCCTGCCCGCTGCGGCCCCTCGCCCGGGGCTCCCCCGGTGCTGCCCCCTCCGAGCTGCTCCCCAGGCCCCACGCTTGCCTGGTTATGCAATGCCAAGTGACATTTTATTTAGGCTGTTTCAGGGAGGCAGAAAAGACAAGACACAATCCGATGCTTTCCAAACGCCCTCAAGTCATACTCTTTCCATCCAGATTTTTCATCTCCGGCAGCGGAGCACAGCAACAAGCACCCCGGGTCCCCGCGACCCCTCTCTGCCCATGAGCTCGTGCAGACCCTGCGCCTCCACCCCATCGCCCTCCTTGCACGCCTGGGGCGTCTGCCCGCCGCCTCCAGCTGACCCGGCACACCCCTCGCCCTCCGAAATGTCGGGAGAGATGAGATCATCCAGAGCAGCTTGTAAGACAAACATCCTGACAGCTCTCGCTAACATTTTCCACAGGTTTCTCGTGCTCCATTAGCTCTTGCTAGACCGTATCGCAAAGCGGTCGCCGTAATTAATGGCTTGTGTACTTTTGCACACACGGGTTCTTATAATCCCTCTGCTCCTCTCTAAACAGAGTCAAAATCACCAGCCCAAGGCAGCGAATGCGCTCAGTAAATCCATAGCCATGGCAATCACTTATAACCTGTTCTTCTGACAAACTTTCCTCTCTTCTGCCCACCTATATGTATTTCTTAAAANGCTCTCGCTAACATTTTCCACAGGTTTCTCGTGCTCCATTAGCTCTTGCTAGACCGTATCGCAAAGCGGTCGCCGTAATTAATGGCTTGTGTACTTTTGCACACACGGGTTCTTATAATCCCTCTGCTCCTCTCTAAACAGAGTCAAAATCACCAGCCCAAGGCAGCGAATGCGCTCAGTAAATCCATAGCCATGGCAATCACTTATAACCTGTTCTTCTGACAAACTTTCCTCTCTTCTGCCCACCTATATGTATTTCTTAAAAGAAGAAAAAAAAAAAAAAAA
>VZTL01059957.1:24540-38013 GCA_013400535.1 Scopus umbretta
TATATATATATAAAAAAAAAAAAAAGCCTACTTCAGCTGCCACCCCAAAAATATTCCTCCTGCTGACTCTGCATGTCTTGACCTCCAAAGAGAGCTGCGCAGATCCTGAATGACCAGCCCTGGTCCGTAGGCACAAAGGATTCAAAGTCTATTTGAATGAGCATCAGGAATATGTGGGGTTTATTGAACTGAGATAAATTCCTGGATCTCATCCATGTAGAAAGGAAATACTCACAATTCATATGAGAGTTGACTCAGACCTGCCCTTTCAACCTCATATCCTGACATCACAACCTACCTATATAAAAAAATAATAATAATTAAAAAAAAAAAATCTCAAATCTCTACTGCGGCTTCACCAAGAAGCAAAATCAGTTTTTGCTGATGATTTTGCCCAGAGAAACAGGAAAAAAAAAAACCCAACACCTTTGAATAGCTCCATGGGAAAAACTGCTGGTGTGTGCTCTCCTCCTTTTTCTCTGGCTTAGGCGAGCAAAGCCCTGCAGCTGGAGCAGAAGCGAGGACCCATCTCTACCTGGGTCCCACCGGGACCGCATGTCACAGGCGTTAGCCGGGCGATGACAGAGGAAGCAGCTGTTCCCGCTCCCCCGAAGCCCACGCTGAGCTGCAGGGATGGCTCCACCGCAGCAGCGTCCCCAGCTCATCCCCACAGCTGCTGGGGTGCAGCCCAGGGGTGATGCCAGCCAGGACAGGGGCTCCCGCCACCGTGGGGAGGGCCTGCCCTGCAAGTCCCCTCCGGCTTTTGGAGGAAAGCAGCAAGCAATCAGTGGATTTTCTTGTCCCCTAGAAGGATTTGTGGGAATGGAGGTCTGGCTTGGTATGGCTCAGGTTAGTTTTCATATGTATAAAATTGTGCTGGCAACACAGCTGCCATTTATCTAACGNAAAAAAAAAAAAAAAAAAAAAAAAAAAGTGGCTATCTCCCTTGTAAGGGGTGAGGCATAAACAGAAGGGCATACACTGAAGTCATAACTAAAATCCTTCATCTCAAACATTTGCCCACAAGGCTTCGGGACCAAGGAAAGCAGACCCAAATTTTCTTGCCTGGGTCTAACCTTTAGCTGAGCTCTGATGAGAAAGAAGTGATGGAAGCGAGAGGAGAACGGCTTCCCTACACAGACAGGGCTGAAAAGGGAAAGAGAAGCGAGTCTTTCCTAGCAGGAGTAGCTCCTTGTTGCGAGGTCTGATGGAGCGGAAAGTCTCCCGAGAGGAGCGGTGGAAACCCTTCCACACCAGTGACTCCAGCACAGACGAGAGAGGACCCTCGCCGCAGCTTGAGCAGAGCAGCTTCTCCTCCAGCTTTGACTTCTGGAGAGCTCAAGTCAAAGCCTCGCTTCATTTGGAGCCACGGGGAGTTTCCCTGCCAAGCCCAACAGATCCACGGTTTCATGTGCGATCACAGAGCAGATCAGGCTGGGAGGAGATGCCCGAGCACCCTCCGGTCCAGCTCCGTCAGAGCCGGGCCATTCACGTCACTGCTTCTGCCAAAGGACTCGCTGGTGCTGCACTGCAAACAAGGCTTCCCAAAACGTCCCTCTGGAGTGCTGCGCCCAGGCAAGGCAACCCGAGGGGCTGAGCCTGTCCTTCACGGGCAAGGTCTGGCCGGCTTCCACAGGGGTCAGGCGGGAGGGTTGTTCTGGTCAGACGCGGTACACAAACTATTAAAGTCAGCTTGACAGCACGCCCTTCATCTTGGCCAGTGCTGTCAAGAGATCTCCAGCTCCATCCTGGCCTCTAGCTGTGCCATGCTCAAAGACAGACACTGAGCCGCACATTGCTCCATCTGCATCCCAAAACAAGCAGTGCCATGTCCCTGGGGAGACAACCTCTGTTCTGCCACAAGGCACGCTACGACCACGTCCTTTTAGTAAACAGGACTTTAATTTCAACACAGAGGTCCCCCAGACAGCTTCTTCCAGAGATCACCAACAGTGGTGCCACCAGGCCCTTTCCCTCCCAGAAACAGGTGAGGATCAACACCTCTCCCTGCCCCACAGCAGCATCCAACCACGGCCCCAGCATCTGCACGTGCTTATGCTCCTGTTGGTAATGAAGCGGTCATCACGGTGGGATGGTAATGAGCACATAAATACTGTCAGCCGACCATTATTACTGGCACCGCAGTTCAGGCAGGCATCGCTGATATTTACAGTGGAGTATGGTGGCGGTTTTAAGCAGTGTTTGGGTTTAGGAGCCATTACATTACTTTGAAATATGCACGCTGTTGGTGGATGCTTAAAGCTCTGCTAGACTGTGGTGTAAACTGAGTATTAACTTTGGCTCGGTAGAGGCAGTTGGAAGTGGTGCCCTCAAAATCATTATGCTGGGCAAAATTCAGCAATGGGGGAACAGACAGCCTGGAGGGAAATAAGAGAAAATTTACTCCAGGCAGCTGAAAGACCCTGTGGGACTCGCTCAGCCCAGGCGCAGGGATGCGAAGGACGTTGGGGGCAGCGCGGCGGGGCGCGGAGGGCTCTGGCAGAGGGGCCCCAACCAACGCGCCGTGCTCCCCCACAGCCGCCCCTGCAGGCACCGGAGCCCCACACCGTGGCTGCGCCTTCCTCGGTCCCAGCTGATAGGAATCCCACGAGCCCTTGGGGATGAATTTCCACCTGTGAAGTGTCATTTGCTCTAATTTTAGCCCTATTTATGTAACCTCTGCGACGGGGGTAAGGTGCAACGCTCCCGGAGAGACTGCGCCGAGGACGAAGCCTGTAGCCGCACGCCTAGAGCGGTACTCATGTCTGCAGGGTCCTTCTGCCCCTAAGTACGGGATGCAGGCAGTACTTGAAAGGATGCTACCCAAGTCTTGTGGGCTGTGTCCTAAGAAGCGGTAGATATGATAAAATTAAACCGTTTTGCCCAGTCAGCCAGTACCCCCATCTGCCAAACCACCACCACTCACGGTGCCTGACACAGGCAGGGCTGTGCACCGCTCCCTGCAAACCCAAAGGGAAACGTCGCACATCCCAGCCGCTGCATGGCAAGCTTCTCCTGCCAGCAAGAGGCATACAGATGGCAAAAGTAGGCGGGCCTGCTTTATTTTATATATATATATATATAAAAAAAAAAAAAAGCCTACTTCAGCTGCCACCCCAAAAATATTCCTCCTGCTGACTCTGCATGTCTTGACCTCCAAAGAGAGCTGCGCAGATCCTGAATGACCAGCCCTGGTCCGTAGGCACAAAGGATTCAAAGTCTATTTGAATGAGCATCAGGAATATGTGGGGTTTATTGAACTGAGATAAATTCCTGGATCTCATCCATGTAGAAAGGAAATACTCACAATTCATATGAGAGTTGACTCAGACCTGCCCTTTCAACCTCATATCCTGACATCACAACCTACCTATATAAAAAAATAATAATAATTAAAAAAAAAAAATCTCAAATCTCTACTGGGGCTTCAGCAAGAAGCAAAATCAGTTTTTGCTGATGATTTTGCCCAGAGAAACAGGAAAAAAAAAACCCAACACCTTTGAATAGCTCCATGGGAAAAACTGCTGGTGTGTGCTCTCCTCCTTTTTCTCTGGCTTAGGCGAGCAAAGCCCTGCAGCTGGAGCAGAAGCGAGGACCCATCTCTACCTGGGTCCCACCGGGACCGCATGTCACAGGCGTTAGCCGGGCGATGACAGAGGAAGCAGCTGTTCCCGCTCCCCCGAAGCCCACGCTGAGCTGCAGGGATGGCTCCACCGCAGCAGTGTCCCCAGCTCATCCCCACAGCTGCTGGGGTGCAGCCCAGGGGTGATGCCAGCCAGGACAGGGGCTCCCGCCACCGTGGGGAGGGCCTGCCCTGCAAGTCCCCTCCGGCTTTTGGAGGAAAGCAGCAAGCAATCAGTGGATTTTCTTGTCCCCTAGAAGGATTTGTGGGAATGGAGGTCTGGCTTGGTATGGCTCAGGTTAGTTTTCATATGTATAAAATTGTGCTGGCAACACAGCTGCCATTTATCTAACGCAGATTGCGTGAACTCCCCACTCCCAGTCTGAGCGGAGCGAGCATTACCTCACCGACTGGATATCATTTCTCAGCTCCCTGACTTCAATAAAAATTCTAACACCTGCAAACTTTTTAAACAAATCATGTATATTAGAGCAGAAAACCCCCCCCACGTTCTCCTGAACTAGCAGCCGTGCGTCCTGAAACCAAATCCTCTAGGAGACATCTGGCCGATGCTGGTGTCGTTATTACAAGGCTCCCCCGCGGCGCCGATGGCGGAGAGCCCACGGACCTGCTCCACAAAGGCCACTCTTGTAACCGGGGCTCCCTCTGCCATACCGAGCTCCCCGGCAATCTGATGGATTGCTTTCGAGAGCATCTTAAAAAAATAAAATAAAATCAAATCTCTGTTTGTAAACATAAAACGGAACAACGGAAGGCAAAGGATGAAGCCTCGGTTTGCTTCTGTGGCTGCGGATACCGAAGCAGCGTTAGAGGCTGAAGCACGCCACGGAGGCTTTTCTCACAGATCTGTGCACGCAGGTACCAAGAAAAGTGTCCGGGCTGCAGAGACCATGGGGCAGGGGAGAGGGAGAGGTCTCCGGCTTACATTCCAGGGTACAATCCTCTGAAAAGCGACTTTCCCTCCCCACCCCAGCAATTAAAAACAAACAAAAAAAAAGCATATACTCAAGCTCTTGAGTGGCGGCTAACTAGGAGCTGAGCGCTGGGTGGGTTGAAAGCAGCGTGTTTTCACCAGACCCAGGCCCAGAATTACTTAATTCAGGTGCGTGCACAAATTTGCTAGAACAGGTTCCAAGAAAAGGCTCATTCATCTAAAAACCCGCTTGTTTTCTTCCCCTCCTTCCCTGAACCTTCAGAGTACAATTCCCTTCCCAACAATAACGTGAAAGGATGAGAAAAGACACTGTGAAACGCCACCTCTCTCCAAAGCCCCGCACAGCGGAAAGGCCCAGGAAAGGCCCACGTGCAAACCTGATGAGCAACCTTTGTTCTGGTGACATTTCCAGCCCAGTCACTAGGTGAAAGAGAGCCCGGACAAGTTTAATTAAACATCCAGACTGTCTGGTGTTGCTTTATTATCACCTGAACCTTCCCACTGCTTCGCAAGTGAGACCTGAGGCACATAATCCTGACAGCGAAATAACAAGTTTATCTTGGTTGACTGACCCAGACTTTGGAGCCATAGGAAAAAGAACAAGGACTTGAAGTTCCACGGAGCTCGGTGCCAAGTATCACTCCTAAATTACAACCCGGAGCTCAGCAGGAGCAGTTTGACTTTTCTGGCCCAACATCCAGTCACCAGCAGCCCGTGCACACCATGCAAATGCTGCAATTAGTATCAGAGATAAACCAGATCCATTAGTAGATGGAAGGGAAACTCAATCTGTTTTACAAATGGAAATGAAGTAGCAGCCTCAATTATAGGATTTTTAAAAACATGCAATTTAGCAAAATGTTGATTTCCTTTTCGTTTACTTCGTTCTTTGTCTTTTAGATACTTCAGCTCAAGTAGCAGGCAGTATATTAACCGACCAGATTTTGGCAATGTATTTAATAATCAAGCTCAAATAAGTGCTCTTAGGAAATAATTTTATTTACAGTTCAGCTGGGGAAGAATATTAAAGCTTGAGTATTTGGGTAAAATTATTATCCTGCAGTAATATATTTTGAAGACATTTGGGCTGTAGATGACTAGTACTAGCGAGTCAGAGCGCAGCATCTGACCTTTCAGAACACTCATCGTTTATTTGGGACACAGAGCGGGATTTGCCCTCCAGCTTCACCCAGCCAGGGTGGGCAGTCACCACCAGCAACAGCTTTAGTACCTCCCTCATCCCTCCTGTCCCCTGAGCCCCAGCAGGAAGGTTTTGGGGTTCCTGGCAAGCGGCAGAATCGCTCCTAAGCCACTGCACTCCCTCCTCCATACAGCTGCTTTACGTGTGGATATATGTTACCCTTCTGCAGCAAGCTTGAAGTTTGGGAACCCTGCATGAAGATATTTTAGCATGTACATGCCTGTATAATAACTTTTTTTTTTAATTGGTCCAGCCCACGTTATTTCTTAAATAATTGAAGGTGCTCAGCATTAAACATATTTTGCCATGCTTTCCCCATGGCACCTTTCCCACTCCAAACTATTTGGAATCTGAACAGAGACTAAGTATTAACTAATTAAATTTCTCAAAACAAAGGTTAATTAGTGTGTTTATTTTGGATTATGTATATATTGAATCATTAAACACTATATGGTACCATAAAAAAAAAAAAAGGCAGGATGAAAGGAGGAAACATTCCTAAGCCCAAGGAACAGCTTCTCTGGCTGCCGTGCAACTACATTAACCATTTGTTCACAACTTCAGCACAGCGGTTCTCCAGCGACCACCATCTGGGGAAGTTTGAAGACTAAAAGCACAAACCCTCCCAAATCCAAAAGGAAGGTCCAGCAGCACTGGACTGCAACAATACCAGATGCACCTCATTTTAGGACGATGGATAGGGGAGCTGCAGAGAACACATATTTGGCTCAGGATAACGTTATACCAAAGGCCTCATCCAACACACACACACACTCCTCTTCCGATCCCGTTTGCTGTGCCAGACGCAGCAGCCACCGAGGACAGGAGGTCCCTTACAGGGCCCCTCGGCCAGAGCTGCTCCTCTTCTGCCTCCAACCCCCCTCTTGCCACTTTGGTCCCAAGGTGGAAAGTTTGCAACACGCAGCCTAATACTTAAATTATACAATTATCTACAGACCAAGCTAACGACCAGAGTCCAAGAGCCAGACCACACTAAAAGAAACAAGCTGGTGAAGATCCACCCAGATTGTAGTTTTCACCCATACGTTGACCCTATAACGGCAGCATCAAGCCGCACAGGAGACATGGATAAACCTTTTGCAATGCATAACAGGTAGGAAGATACAAGCCAATACCAGTCACATTGTAATTCCCTGACAGCATGCAAATACACAGATCTGCTCTGAAAGGAGGGCACGCAGGGCACTATTTTAAAAGAACAAAGGACTCTAAAAAGCTTTCATTCTTTCTCAAACTTACTGTGTAGCGCAGTGCTTCATATATGCTTGGCCTACAGCAATGGGAACAGTGTCAGATTTAGCTACTTTAGGCATTTCCAGCATGCCTATCACAGTGGGTTTAAGATCCATTTTTACCTGAAGAGTCTTATGACAGCTGACACGAGATCCTTTCTTCATCACCAGAATAAGTCTCTGTGTTTCAGCTTTCAATTCATTTTCTATACCAGCAGAAGTCCTGAGTCAGTTACAAAACGCACCTCTTCTTTCAAAGCATCCTCTCCTTTGCTTCAGTGAACAATAATCAGCTTGATAGCCCAGACAGCAAAAGAAAAGAAAACTCACAGGCACTCCTCAGATGAGAGATCATCTGCTTGTCCAGAACCCAACACCTGTAGAAGTTTCTCTCCTGCTGCCCCACATCAGTATAACATAAACTTCAGTATAGCATTAGCGATGCAGTTTCCGAGGGTGCTGTCAGACAAGCTCTGCTGGCACTTGCAAGGGGGCTGAAGAGGACAATTCTTGAGGATGGGTGTCAGAAGCAAAAATGGGTCAGTTCCTGGTTTAACACCTTGTGATTGTTGCAGCACTATCAGGAGGAGCAATCAGAGCTGCACCTGACACCTTCAGAGGAGGCAGAAGTAGCATCAGCTGCTTGTTCTCACCCTGATGTCCTGTTCCTGTCCCTCGAGGTCAGGATTCCTCCTCAGTCGTGCATCTCCGCCTAGGTTGCCAACTGCTTGACTTTGTCAGATTAGTTACCTGATCAGGGGACCAAAATGGATACGCTCATTTTACAGCCACTGTTTATGAAGGAATGCACATAAAACTGGCTCTCTGATTATTTTTTTCCTTCACTTAACATTTCTTGAAAAGCGTTTTATTATGGAAATATTCCTTCTGCAAATCTAGGAAAGCAAACCTAATTAAAGTTACTTTATTGAGGGACCTTATACCAACACTTGCTTTAAAGAAGCAAGTTGTTAAAGCCAAAACTCCTTTTTTTTAAACTCAAATATGTTTGTCCTGCTGTAGAAGAGAAAATGTAAGTTTGAATGATGGGTATCTCAGAAATCTGATTTCATTCCCTTTTGTCCTTTCCTGATGGTCTTACGTTTCACATTCATACCCTTTGGGAAAATTGCCTGGAAACTTTTCTGGTGATGCGTTGAAGGTCATCTACAGTAAATGTGATACAAAGTGAACCCAGATCTCAGGCTTTGCAAATGTTCATTATGTAAATTACAGGAGCTGTGAAGATGGAAATGAGGCATACAGATGCTGTTATGCACGAAAAAGCAGAGGGGAAACTTCAGATTTCCCTTCGCTACAGAGGCGGTTGGTGTCTACAGGCACTCTCCTCCCTGCGGTATTTCTAGCATGAAAAGGTCTCCGATTCTCTATGGGTGTTATTTCAGAAATTACTAGCTCTGTGGTCCTCAGTGTAGGTCAAGGACTGGGATAGATCTTTATATTCATCACACATCTGGGGAGAATCGAGGGCCAGATGCAGCTGCAACGCGGATGGGAGGAACACGGGGAGGGCTTCTGTGCAGGGCAATCGCTCGCTGTCGTGTCATTCGGAGCGTGGCCGCTTCCCAGGAACAACTCCTTCCCCTTGGTCCCGTGAATGTCTGTCCAGTATCCTTATTTCTGGGATTAGTCTTGTTGATTGCCGTTAATCAAGACTAGTCCTGAGGAGGAATGTATCTGCGTTGTAAATTGCAGTGCAGAGATGCACAAGTGGAGAAGATAAAGATTCAGCACTTGATTTCATGCATCCTTGGGCATATTACTTGGAGGCCAGATTGTGAAAGATGTTAGAGATCAAAGGATGAAGAAAGATAACCAGCTTCATTTTCAGATCTATTCCTGGGCATGCATTTCCTGCACATTTCAATAGGAAATGGGCACCCTCGTGCTTTTTAAAAAAAATTACTGAATGCCTTTGGGTAGCTGGTTTCTTCACGAGGAGCCAACGTACATTTAAATGGCAGACCTTAAAATGCTCTTTATTTTGGTTTCCCACCTGAAAAGAAAGGAGTGTGAATCTCCCTTTCTTCGGTTTCTCCCAGCTCTTGCTCAGGTTTGAAGCACAATTCTACTCTAAGCAATAAATACCATTAAGCAATAAATACCATTAAATACCAATACTCTAGGCCTGATTTCAAAAAGCGGCGAGTACTCAGTAGCTAATGGGACCTACTGGTGTTCAGCAGTGTTGAAACTCAGCCGCAGTGTCTCAAGTTCAGTTCCTCAAAAATGAAGGAATCAAAAACTCGAGACTGCTTCTGGTATTTTTTTGTATGTTTTGGTGTTTTTCGCATTTGGTATTATTGGTATTTTGGGAAGCTGGGATGCAGACGTATTGATGATGGGGTGGAAGGACAATGCCGAGTCAGGTGCTCTCCCGTCAGTGGACTGGCGCTATCCAGGGCAGATCGAAAGGGAGAGCAGGGCTGAGCCTGCATCCACCGACCTCATTATAGATCTGCTCTGACCTGCAGCAAAAAAAAGAAAGAAAAAAAGTAGCAGAGCATTGAGACAACACGGGAAGGGAAATTCCAACTCCCTGACCCTGGGACAACCTCACCCTTCATGTTAACAGAGCAACAAACAGAGGAAAAATGATTAAATTGCCTCAAAATGAAAAAAAAAACCCAACAAAAAAACACCCCAAAGAAAAAGATTTGTTGAGTCATCCGACAGTGTTCACATCAAGATATTTTGTTAGCAACTGTGCTAAAAGAGTAAATGTAACACATTCTGGTTTGGCTCTTCCTTTAACAGCGAGATTGATTTGCATTCACACATGGAAATCTGGTTTACAACAAGGTTTTCTCCTGCCCCTTCCTTTCTTTCATTGTTTCCATCATGTATCTTGGCTAGAAAATCTGCTCTCATGAAAAAAACCACACCAGACAAATCCGGGGCAGACCATTCCCCACCATGCACATGTTTTCTTTGAGATGGCTTTTTTTTTTTTTTTTCTGAAAGGCTGTTTTGAGAAGCAGGAAGGTTTCGTCCTTGGCCCCACTGAGCTCCTGCACCGCCTGCCACGCCGGGCGAGGGGAGCCTCACTCCCTGAGGAGGAACTTGTCCTCCACGAGCTCCGGGTTTCGCAACGCACGTAGGAAACATCTTGCGCTGGCCTTGATTTATGCAGAAATGTTAGCTAATCTCTTTTATGTAATCACCGATAGCTGTTTCTAAAGGCTAAGTCCCCAAAATGGAAGGCATGAATTAAAAGAGACAGATGCGTTTTGGCTGACTCTTTGTTCTGAGTACAGCCTCAGAAATAGCCTAGTTAGCTCGCGCCAATTTATGCAGGGATTCGAGCATGTCGCACACCCACCCAGACGGGAACGTACAGGTTCAGCCCAGTTTCACCGTCTGATCCCGCTCACACCAAAGCCACTGGAATTGCTCCAGGTTTATTCTGCTGAAATGCAATCAAAGTCCGGTCAAAAGTCACATTAAGACTGTGTTTTCGTTTAGCCTGGATCTCCTTGCTTGCCACCGCTGCAGGCTTTGGGAGCTAAAGGCATGTCTTTCCCATCCAGACCTGGTTGCCTTTGGTCACCCAGAATGACTCAGGGAAGGCAAAATCTGGTACTTTCTGCAGCATCTCCAGGTTTATACTCTGCAGAGCGCCAACCTGAGGCTCAGCGACCCACTTGGCTGGCGTGGTTACAAGTTGCAGCAGTCCACGTGCATAACGGCACCTGGAGGAGCGACGTTCCCGGCACGTCTGGACGCCTTTGATGCACAGACCAGTCAAACAAACGCGCATTTGGGAGTGGGCAGGGTGCGAACAAGCCTGGTGAGAGACTCAAAATCCTGCTCCTGGGAGAGAAGAAGGTACAGCGTCTGCTCAGGCATCCCATCTTCCCTGCTTAGAAATAAAGATGCCTCTTGTTTTAAGGACGGAGCTATTGCCTGGCTCACGCAGGCTGATGGAAGACCCCCCTCTTTACGTTTTCCCCATGGAATAATATCGCCGAATAGGGCTGCGTTTAGGTTCCCTTACTCTGCCAGAGGCTCCCCTGCTGTGACTGACTTCAGGGGTAGCTGGAGCAGTCCCACTTAGCGACTTAGAGAATATTTTCCCATTTTATGTAAACTGAGCACCAGCTATGTAAAAAGGGAAAGATTTACGCTTGGCAAACATTTCCAAGGAGCCAATATTTCCCTGTTACTTACTCGTGGCTTGTGAATACAAGCCTCGCACAGCTGGTACCTCCGCTAATGATCCCATTACAATATGTATTGAGCTGATACTCTGTGATATTGAGTATTCAATTGAGGTATTCATCCATGTCGGAAAGGATTTGTCCATAAAAACATCTCCCCTCATACCGTCATAGGATGCTACATTCATTCCTCCTTCCTCTGTCATCTGATGCTGCCTAATCCCACTCAGTGACATCAATCACAGGGGGAAAATAAGACAATTAACTGGCAATTAATTAAATTATAAACTGTAAGGAAGAGCGGAATATTTGTAAACCTTAATAGCCTTATTAACATGCACATTACAAGCTAGTTGCACAATCTTACGGCTACGGATGTCTTTATACATACATGACATCACACAGACTTTAATCGCGGGGTAACCGCTGTTCACCTCAAAGGGCTGCGTGCGGTTCAAGGAACCTGCCCAGCCAGCCCAGATCCGTGACATGACCGCTGCTCTACACCTCCCCTCCTGCGGAAAGCTGGAGTAAAGGATCACCGGAGCACGGGCCTCGCACCGCAGCATGCCGTCAGCTGCGGCTCCCGCAGTGTCCACGCTGCGTTCAGGCCAGAAGGGCGTGGGGATGGCGATTCTCTACAGACAAGCGTTTTCTGCACAAAACGGGCATCTGGTGGGGTGCGTAGGCAGCGGGGAGCTCTACCCAGCCCCGGGGCTCTTTGACCCAGGCTACAAGTACGTTGACTTGCAACGACTCGGGGGCCTGCGGTGACAGCCACCCCGTCCAGGGCTCTCTCTGGGATGGACCAGGCGCCTGATCATCACGAGTGGTGAGCCTCCGCTCCTTCCTCTGTTCCCTGCTCAGCCGGCGGACTGCTGGCTTTTCTGTCACAAGAACACACGTGCTTTGGGCTAGGGCTGAAGTCTGGAAACCCATCGGTGACAGTAACGACGGATTATTATTATTATATATATCGCAAATGCAATGTGGTTTTGGTTAAAATGATTTCCTGTAGGACTAAAGGAAAGTAAGTGGGAAGAAAACAATGGCTCGGGTAAGGCACCCTCTGCAAAATCGCAGCGGCTGTTACAAGGCAACGGCAGAGGCTCCATCACGGAGGAACTGGGGTCAAAGATTAATGCATCGAGTAATGGTGCCTGGCCTCTGTTTAAAAGTCACAAGAGAGGAGGAAAAAACCCAACCCAAACCAACCAACCCATGAGTGAGAGCATGAAGCCATAGCCAGCCCCAAATGAGGTCCTGGGACCTGCAGCATTGCAACGGTCGCGTTGACACAGTATCACTACATGGTCTTCAGGTCCCCTATGAATAACCTTCACGTGAAAACCTCAAGGTACTCTCTCTATCATACTGCTTTTTGTCTTGGAAAGGTGACTGAATCAGTCCATCTAATGCAGATTAAACCCTTGACTTTTTCCTAGTCTATTTGTTCCAAAAGAAGTACCTTGTGGAGTGGGAGAATGACCTACTAAAGCAGGGAAATTAGAGTGTAGAAGATGGATTGAGCTGTAAATCAGGTTTGCGTCCAACGGCGGGTATAGCCTAACTAGCCGCTGCCATCCTCCTTCCCTCAAAATCAGCTGCATCCCAAATCTCAGCTGTGTTAACTCTGGTTCCAGTCCAGTGTTATTTCTGTAACACGTGAACCGGGATGACACGCACCCAGCCCATTCGTTTATTTGTGGAGCGTGGACCGCTGACCGATAGCCAAGTGCTAATAAAAGCAGCGCTCTCCCTCCTGTGCCATCCCGCAGTAGGTACCAGAGGCAGGCTGGACCTTCGGGCACACGGTGCTCGCTGTGAGCAGCCGGGGGTCATCAACCGGCAGCGGCTTAAGATTTTCATTCTTAATTTTGATGGACGTGCACTGCCACGCTGTCTTCTCTCCCAGTTCATCTCTGTATTTAGCCAGGGATTCTGTCCTCGGCTTATTTTTTTCGGCGAGGTTGGTAGCTAATGCTGTCGGTACGCCTGCCTCCCTTGTCAATGCGCAGGCTGTTCTTGGGACGCATGAGGCAGTCAGATGTGACAGAAGCTGGGAGGTTTCTTTCACAGCTAGGAAGTGAGAGGAAGGAGCCAAGCATTTCCATACCCACCCCAGGAGCTCCGGTCCCCAGAGAGGGCTGGAATCCGATGCCGACTGGCGCTGGGAACACCCACGTTCAGCTAACCTGCCTGCAGCGTTCGCTGCAGGGTAATTGGCTCTGAGGAGGCATTACGGGGGGAAAAAAAAAAAA